>JAHLJT010004567.1:185544235-185724160 GCA_031308135.1 Acheta domesticus
AAACAATGAATATTAAATATGGCAGCAAGATACAATGTTATTGGCTCTATTTATGATAGATTATTTGTGCATTAGCACATCAGGTATTTGTATATCTTTTGGTTATATCTATAAATTGGGAATTGTAGCACACACGGTGATTGAACATATTTTAATTCATTGTGTTTGTCTAATAATAAAGCCATATGTGAAAAAATTAACATTACAAATGTATGTGTATCTCTAAAATGCAGTTCATATCGACTTAACAATATTCTTTCAGTATTGTGAAGTCAGTACTCAATCAGATCACTTAGATGGCTGTGAAGAAAGCAATTGCAAGATTCATCTATAAAAAAAACTCATGATGGTAACATTCAACATATTGAGTGTATATTTTTATACTTTGTATTGGGTATAGTTTGCAAAGAAGAAATAATAGGATACACTCTTACAGGGAAAGTTCTTTCAGAAAAAGAAATTTAGGAGAATATCAGAGGCAATTATGATACATTCTTTTCCAAGGACCTTAAACTTCTTTGTTCAGTAATTCTTAAAAGAATTTTGTTTGGAAAATCAAAGTAAGTATATTGTTCATAGAGGTAAAGATGATGTACATTATCCAGAGAGAATATTTTTGTCAGCCTTATTAGTAGTAATAATAATAATATCAATAGTAAAAATAATAACAATGATATCTGTCAAAGAGAATTGCTTCAAACAATGTCTGACAAAGGTACTTTGCTCTAGCAATTCATATTCATAAATCATATACATATTTACATTGCTTTGAACATACAATTATTGATTACATACTTTGATACTTTCACACTCTCATGGAAATATATTTAGTATTTTAAATGTGGGAACAGTATTTACTATGTAAACCTATATTATATTTAACATTAGCACTATGCAATACTTTTGTATAGTATTAATGTAATTATATAACTATTATATTTATTAAAATTTTTTGATATTTTATAGTCATGGCTGACCCAAAGAAAGGAGTGTATGTAGTACACAATGAGACCAAAGATTTATGAAGCCAGGCCAGAAAGCCCATGAGCAGATCTGTAATGTAGATATCATACGTAAAATAAGACCAATACTGCTAACATTCTGTGCATAATGTGAACATTTTAAAAATATTTATTGTCAGATACATGGTAAATGCTGTATAGTATTATATCTTGCTTTAATTTTCATCTTTTCATTATTCACCTTCATATATTCTATTAAAATGATTCCAAGCAGTTATCATATAAATATTTTTTTCAAATGTTAAAGTAATTAACAACAGGGTATAGTTGATAAATTGCAACGAACTGAAGGGCAGACTGATTCAAGGCTTACTCCCTAATACAGTTTCAACTGAAAATATGTGATCTCAGTCAAAGTGATTCTTCAATAAGAATGTCCTTAGAAAAGAACAGAATGGAACAACAACAAACAGTCCTACAGAATGGAAAAGGCCAGAAACCTTTGGAAGCAGGCTTTGAAACAGGAATCTTAATTATCTAAATTCATTGACATATTTAACACAAGGAAAATGAGATTCAATATCTTAAATTTAATAGTGTTATGAATACATTATTTAAATTTTTAAGGTGTCAACTTGGACAAATTGGAAAAATGCAGTGGAGTATTGGAAAAATGCGGAGAAAATTATGGTTGTGTATAGAGAGAAGGATGGGGTATATTGTGCAAACAAATTGTGCATCTGATCAGGAGCAGTGTAGATGAAGATTTCACAAAAAACTTAACTGTAAAAACACTTGTTTGCAACTATTGTGAAATAAATTTACTTGGTAAAAAAATAAATAGTTTTAACTCTTCTTCCTTAGTTTTCACTGTTGAATGTTGAGATAAAATATATTATTGTAATAATGAAATGGAGACATATAATATTTAAGATATACTCTGATTTCAATTTTTTAAAATTTCCTTCTATTAATTCTATATTATATCAATCATTAACAATCTTTGTAAGAATGTAATTTATTCCTCTAAAGCTTTCTAATTATATTTGCATTTTAAAATGAAGTAAATCATTAAACTTCTCATATTTCAACATTATGAGTTTCAGTCGAAAACTATCAAAATCATCGATCCAAATGATAATTATTTCAATGTTTCAAACATTCATTTGATTAAAATTAACATTATAATGAGAGAAGTTCCTGATGGCAATTTCCTCGAACTGCGTGTTTGAATGTAGCGCCGATGTCTAGCTTCATGTACATTTTCAAAGTTGGCAGGGCCGAATGGCCGCCATATTGAAAAATCTTGGGACCAAAGCAAGCTGAAATCCCGTATAGTAATAGACTATTTTCTTATTCGTGCAAAAAAGGTCAACATTATAAACTAATTGCATAAACTACTATTATTTCTGGGCGTTTTAATAAACTAATAGTATTGTTCTTACGCAATGCTATCTTTTGTTTTTTCTATACTTAATTTTCTATTTCCTTGGCTCTGGATTCGCTATTCGGAATTGCCACATACTCTTGCCAGCTGCCATCTCTCGCCGCCATAAGTTCATTTTTTGACATTTTCTTAATCTTTCCCTTCCTAATGATAGAAAGGAAATATTAATTTTGGAATATTAAAGAACACAAAAAACCTCGTCCTAAATGGTAATTTTCTTTGGAACATTTTTAGCCGTTTTTAAGAAAATGGTGTTTAAACGCAACAAAAAAATGCGAAGTTTTAAGCTCTTTATCATAGAAAATTTTTGAATTTTCAAAAACCGTCAATTGAAGTCATTTGAAGCACTTACACCCACAATTATAATAATGTTTAGAAATAACTGGTAATGTGCACATTAAATATATGAGAGAACTTACAAATAAATTACATTTGTGTAATTCTTGAAAACACAAAAAGAACTTCAAAATAAACTTTATGTCATATTGAAGAGTACATTTAGCACTATCTGTATCAATAGTTTAAAGAAAAAGTGTTGAGCCGTTTTTGAGAAAATCGTCATTTTATTTTCTTTTTAAAATAGCACATATTACACACAACATTGCGCGAAAACTAACATTTTCAATAAAAAATGTTCATGAACTTAAAGAAGGAACTTACTATGAAGAACAAATTTTAAGGAAAAATCTCTATCTGCAATTTTGTAGTTGGAGGACGATGCCGAATAAAATTCAAACTTTCGCAATTTTCGGAAATTCAGAGTTATCCGTGAAAATCGAACCAGTACCATCTTAATAAGTGTATTTTACTCTATTTTTACAAGAAATTTAAAGAAAAAATATTGGAGCCGTTTTTGAGAAATTTCGAAAATGTCCGGGGGGCTTTATGTAAAGTACCCCCAAAATTAAAATATCGATTTCAAATTCAAGGTGCCATGAGATCCGCCAGATGGATCGGGAAATAACAATCTTGGAGAAAATTGGCCGAATGGTTTAGCCGCGTTGTTCACAGACAGGCAGACAGACAGACAGAAAATTGGACAGGCGTTTTGCTTTCAATTGGTTTCTCGGTATCAAGGAGCCACAAAACAGGGATCCTGTCTGCACAAAGTGTTAGAAGATTTTTTTTTCTTTATTTAGCAATTGGATTTATCCACTTTTTCGTTACCAGGGCCTTGTAATAAGAGGTTTTCTACCAAAAATCCACCGTTTTTTCGCGCAGCATTACACTTTCCCGACACTATATGTTCCTATAGTATACGGGAAAGTAAAATGCTGCGAAATTCATCGGAAACGGATGTCCTTGCTCTCGGTCTAGAGATTACTACACCCTCACCTATACTTAATAAACAGCTGTATCTTATCACCGCCACCATCTCGACTTTTACAGGAGAGCATCTCATTTATTGAAACATGGATATACAAAATGTAAATACTGAAAGCGTATAATAGGAAACATGCACCTATGACCCACACTTGATCACGTATAAACGGTTCTAGGTCGAATCCGCTCTTGATTGAAATAAAAAGGAATCAAATTGCACAAAGCACTTTCTGTAAAATACAAAACGATTATTCGTTAATAACAAGATGGCTAGATATTCTATATATGCGTCACCTTAAGACGTTTGTGTAATTTTACCGGCACTGTGAGATCTCCGACTTTAGCATGAAATAAACTAACCTATGTTTTGTATGTGCATGAAATAAACTAACCTAACTTAGTTTATTTCATGCACATACAAAAACTCCCGGCACAAAATAACCTCTGCTGAAAGCAACAACCACATGAAGCGCGGTAATTATAACACACCGTAAGAACATAAGCAATATGAATCTCGATTTGAACGCTGAAAATTCGCACAAAACGCTGCACGGCCACTCTCAAATCATGAAACACCACATGCACGGGAGCAAACGACCACCGACTACCCTGATCACGTGACAATTTCGCTTCGGGGCCTGAGTGAAGCAGGCCTTGGGCACGGCTTTGCTTACGTCACAGATAAAATGGCGGTTCGCGCCGTGGCCTGTCTCTCTAGTGGGCCACGCCACACTGATTAGTGACGTCATCAAAGGTAGTCCGACCGGAGAGCTGCGCAAATCGCAGTTATACTAGAAACCCTCACGTCGTTTGCAATTACTATTCTGGAAATGTATTATAAAAGATATGTTCATATTTAATGTTCACATCAGTGAAATTTTATACTATATTTATTTCAAGAATCCATAAGAAATTCGTTTGACTGCATTTACATTCAAGTTCTAAAGAGTGATCTCAAGAACATATTTTTGTAGATACTTTACACCACCAAGCATTTCACATTATTACAAGGAATATAGTGAAAACATAATTAAGGTAGTAAGTTTTATACAAATCATAATGTATGTTCAGAAAGTCCAGTCACATTTATTAATACATTAACATATATACAATATTATCAAATTATAAATTATCCAGTCAGATTTTTCAACTTTCTTTCAGCAATTTTACAAAATATATGGTCCTTGATCTTCTTGCAATATTTAAAAAAGGATTTCATTGCTGACAACATCTTAATTATGTGTTCTAAATAATGTTTACTAGGACAAATACCAACAAAAGGTACGTTCATTTGCAAACTCCGACATTTCAACCTCCGACAATCAAATCTCTCAATTAAAATAAAATTTAGTCATGTGATGAAATTGAAAATAAAAGGCAGCAACGTACTTTATAAATAAGATGGAGCTAAAATTGTTTTTATGATTAAGAATTAGTTATATTTTTCCAATAAAAAACTTGAAATAACTTTTATTTTCAGTTATCTGCTTTACTGCATGGAGAGTATTAAATTCCTGATAAATTTTCAGACACAAAATCATCTTCAGTAAAACATTTTTCTAATGAAAAACATATCCAACCTATCTTAAATTACATTAATATTCTTAATGTTTCTTGGAAAATCTTAGTTTCTTAATTTCGTCACAGGAGCACTTTTCTGTATAAACTAAAATTCAAAGCACTATCTACAACTTCCGAAAGACAAATCACTGGAGGAGAATTCCACAATAGTTTTACATAGCAAAAAACACGATAATCACTTTGTTTAACAATTGTACAAACTGGAAACACTGTAACTTCCCTCAAATTTTCCTTTATACAAGAAAATTGTTAATTATAAACTTGATGCTTAACCACACCAGCAACATCAACAGCTACCGATAGGGAGTTCTTCAGCCTTCTTTTCGTTTCTGCCGGAGTTTCTCGCCTTGGTTACTAGAAAAGTAGGTAGGGCAGTCAAGAAATACGGAAGACCCCCACAAGTTTTTTTAATTGAGTGACACTCAATTTAGAAAATGATATTTCACCTGTCGTATCGCACATAACTGTTTCTCACAGTATATCATTCTCATGAAAGTGGCGATGGCAAACTCTACAACACTTTGCCAGAAGACATTAAACGATTAAATTCAATAAAAAAGTTTAAGTCCCAAGTAAAATCTTTTCTGCTGCATAACTGTTTATATACAATTCGAGACTATACCGAGCATCAAAAAGGAAAGTAGAATTAATTTTAACAATGATAGTTAATGTAATTATTTATCATTTTGACTGTATAATTCTAAAGAACCTGTAACAAGTATTGTATCACAGTTTCTGGGTTGATGGCCCCCATCTCGATCAGGTTTTTCGTCCAGTTTCCCTGATCCTTGAGCAAATGCTGAGATGGTCCCTTGTTTTGCTTCTGGACATAAATGTAACTTCATTATTTGTGCACGTCTTCTGAATTTCAGTGGGAAATATAGTTATTCAAATTATCGTTTTTCATATTTCTTTTCTGTATTCAAAATTCGACTAGAATATGGTTTAGGATAGAGACCACAGAATTATGAAAACGTGCACAAAATTCACTTCTCCCCATAGCCCGTCATACGCAGTTTTTAACTGTTTTTGACGTAAATAAATAAAATAAAATAAAATAAACCTGTAAAATATTGCAAAAAATTAAAACCTGTTTAATACTAGTAAACAACTAACAGAAAAAGCATTTAAAAATCAAGAAAATAATTAACAAAATACAATAATAAGACAACCATCGAATTTAGCAAGGACGAATTAAAAATTAATTTTAACGGCTTAGGATCTTACTTAAGTTCCGCTATAATGTATAACCTAAAAATATTTGAAATTATTTAAATATTCGTTTCTCTAAGCCTTATTATTTGAACTGTGTAATGTTTTAAGAGCAAAACTCACTGTAATAAGTTGAGTTCAAACTTGGTCTAATAGAAAGTTACTCGTTACTCGTTTTTGGAACATGTTGCAAAACATTCTAAAAGGGTTTCCGCGAGGAAATGACTACGAATACAACGAATACTTAACTTAACGTGGATGTTCTTGAAGGGTTGAAATTCCGATTTGATGATGTACAGCAGGTCATTTTCGTCGCATTTCATGTACAGCAGGTTATTTTCGATGCATTTCAGTAGCTTTTGAGACGCAGCACACGCCAGTTTAATACAGAGTATTTATAAGGCTTTTTGGAAGAAACATCACTGATGTGCTACCACCAATACTTAAAATGAATACTGAATATCTTCACCGATTGAGAAAATCTTCACATCTTTCAAATTACAACACACCGTTGCTATCAAAACAACTGACCATGTGGAAATCACGTTGTTGACTAGGACTACCCTGGGCGCCATGACACTACGTCACAAGCTCTGTGTGTAGGCTTTCTTTATTCAAGGGGGGGGGGGTTCAGATCGTTTTGCAGTGTCTCGCTTTCCGCCGATTATATTGTATTAACGATTTTTGACTTAAGGGCAAATCGATCGAAATTGCTGGTAATTACCTATTGCTCATTTTTATCTTTCAACATTTTCTTTGAATTGTTAATACTTCGTTTGAACTGTCGTTTCGATATTTTAATTCGTCTGGGTTATAAATAAATAATCAAAACGCTGAAATTGTTGCCCTGCGAATGTAAACGTATATTCTAGTCAATAGTGCAAAAGGCATGCCGATATCTTTATCCTCCAGTGATGATTTCTATTATAAACAAATTATTTTTCAAAATGCATTTTGACCGAGCGGTGGCACATACTATATTATTATTAATTAAACATTTTGTATCAAGAAGTTTATCTATCGAATTGTTTTCTTGAATGTTTTGAAGTCCCTGTTTGGGCTAACGAGAAGAAAGTTTTAATTCCATCGATTTCACTATCGCCGTCAAAATCGCAGAAAATACTACTCCGTAATACAAGACTGCAGCCGAAATTCAAAGTGCGATGTAAGAATTATGTCGAAACACCCTAGTGATACATTCTGGAGCTTATATTTCCTATTTTCGATTTTTATTAATATTAATTAAAAACTAGCGAAGTTTGAATATAGATCATGTGGACATGTAATCCACGACGCAAGTGTTGTGCAGCAGAGATATTCTTTGCAATATTATTTAATTTTGCAGAAATCGAATAATACTTGATCTTTTAATAGAACTACATAGATTATTTTACTGAAATGATTAGAAATGAAGAGGAATGCAGTATATTAGTTGTTAATAACATAAAATAAATATAGAACAACAAATATTTTACCTGAACTTGATTTGAAATTATGAACAGTTGTTGGTACGGGAAATATTTTCCTTGAGACGCCAGTGCGGCGATCGCCTTTGGGACACTGGCTTTCGTGGTGCCCAGACGTTTTAGCACTACTAAAAATGCGAAATTTGAAGCTCATTTTCACAGAAAATTTTTGAGTTTTCAAAATACTTTATTTGAAGTTATTTGAAGCACTTACACTCACAAATATAATCATCTTTACAAATTGCGGATAATGTGCATATTAAAGATGTGAGAGATCTTTAAAAAAATTTACATTTATATAATTTTTGAAAAAAGCAAAAAAAAACTCAAATAAACTTCACGCTATACTAATGAGTGTAATTAGCACTATCAGTTACAAAAGTTTCAAGAAAAAAATTGCAGCCATATACGAGAAAATGACGTTTGAGCATTTCTGAAAATGCCGAAATTTGAGCTACTTTTCACAGAAAACGGTAGTGTTTTCGAGAAATTCTACTTGACAATATTTAAAGCATATATACTCGTAAATATAATAATGTAAAAAAATCGCCGATAATGTAAATATTAACGACGTGAGAGACAAGTAAAAAAATTCACATTTTGGTAATTTTTTAAAAAAAAACCAACCGATAGACCAAAATGGCTTTTATGTCATTGATAGAGTACATTTACCACTATCCCTACCAAAAGTTTAAAGAAAAAATTTGGAGCCGTTTTTGAGAAAATTTTGTTTTTGTAATTTTTTAAAATTGCACATATTGCACGCAATATTGCACGAAAACTACCAAAATTGTGAAAAACTTTTCCATGACCTTTATTAAAGAACTCAATATGCAGAACAAATTTTATTTGAAGAAAAAATCTCTATCTTCAATTTTGTAGTTGGAGAAAGACGCCGAAAAAAATTCAAACTTTCACAATTTTCGAAAATTCAGAGCTGTACGTGAAAATCGGACCTATGCCATATTAAAAAGTGTATTTTCCTCTATTCATACAAGAAATTTAAAGAAAAAATTTGGAGCCGTTTTTGAGAAAATGTTGAAAATCCCCGGGGGGCTTCATATAAAGTACCACCAAATTTTAAAGAATCTTTTTCAAAATCACAAAGCTTCGACTAGAATCAGATCGACTGGGGAATATCAATTTTGAAGAAAATCGACCGAACGGTTTAGGCGCTAGCGTTGACCACAAACGGACAGACGGACGGAATGCCGTCAATCGATTTTTAAGTATAAAGAAGCAACAAATCATGGATTTTGACCACACCACGAGATAGAGGATTTTTTTTCTTAATTTAGCAACTGGTTTAATCCACTTATTCGTTTTCACGGCCCGGCAATTAATTTTTTTCCGCCGAAAACGGCCATGTTTTCGCGCAGCATTACATAACTTTCCCTATACTACGTATATCACTCCGTGTATACGTACGTATACGGGAAAGTAAAAATGAACTAATTGCGTAAATACCACCCATATTCCATCTCCTCGCATCGTATTTTAGATATATTTTACTTCTAAGATCTTCCATTACCATTTCACTACCGGAAAGAACAAGCAGAGATAACGCAAGAGCTCTTTTATCCTACGATTCGATTGATCATTTCAAAACGGCGTTTGTCACCTTGATAGAATTCACCTGGTTAATTCCCTCTTCCAAGAAAAACAGCTGAATCGAATTTTTAAAATGTTTTTATACTTGCGGACATATTTGAAAAAGTGGTAAAATAGCGCGCTGGTGAGATGCACCCTGAATCTAACGCCCTATCATACACTGAAATCGGATAAATAGACTTCTCTAGTCATGTAAAAAAATAATCTTCAGTAACGTCAAAATTCTGTTTCGCGGTACTGCTTGACGATCTCATGGCTAAAGTCCGGATCTAATGTGATTACATATGTTTTGTCTACTGTTCTCATTTTGTAATCTTGGCGAACTGTTGCAGTCGTAACAAAATATTTAAATTTTTCGTTACAAATTTTATACTGTATTATGTATTTTACATATTTTGCTGATCATTTAATATCTGCTTAACAGTATATTTATTATTTATTAATTATTAAGATATTTTCACAAATCTATCAAATTTTCTTGAAATTATTTCCGAAAATATATTTAATTAATTTTGAAAAATAGTTTTTATTTAAATGTGTGTTTATATTTTAGCAATGAGCGTATTTTGTCTAATACTAATTCAGAATTGCTGACATTCCTATGTGCTGCACATAAAGATTTCGAACAGAGTGCTTCAAAGATTTTCTGTTCGTCTCTGAGTTTTCTACGTGCATCTCTTTGTTTTCATTGCTGATAGAGAGAAATAAAAAAAACAGTAGGCAGAAAAAGTAGTTACTTTTAAATTCGATATAATTAATATTTTATTAATGGAATTTCAAATTGTGAACATTTATTTTACTTTATCTCTCTTCTCAATCTTCATACGAAGAGAAAGTTATATCGTGCGCAGGAAAACTCTCAAAGCCGAGTCCTGGTAATGAAAATGTGGATAAATCCTGTTGTTGTATAGCAAATTACTTCCTGTAACTCGTGGTGTAGCCAGAATCCATGTTTTGTGGGTCCTTAATACCGAAAAATTGATTGACGGAAAAACGTCCGTCAGTCTCTCTGGTGTATGTGAACAACATTAGCGTTTACACTGCGTACAAATTTTTCCAAACTGGAAAAAAAAACTGCTGTGGATCTACTGTCAGTCGAAGCTCTGCAATTTTCAAAAACGTGCATTACTTTTTGGAGATACATTACACGAATCCCCCCGGATATTTTAAGTAATTGCTCAAATATGGCTCCAAATTTTTTCTATATATTTCTCGTAAAAATGGAATAAAATACACATGGCTTAGGTCCGATTTCACTGATAACTGAATTTTCGAAAATTGCAAAAGATTGAATTTTTTCGGCGTTTCCTACAATTACAATATTGACGATAGAGACTTTTCCTTTCTAAGAAATTTGTTGTACATAATTAGTTGTTTCATTAAGGTCATGAATTTTTTTTAAAACAATTTTTGTAGTTTTGGCGCAATCTTGTGTGCAATATATGCAACTTTAAACGATAACAAAGCAAGGTTTTTTCAAAATCGGCTCCATTTTTTTCCTTTAAACTATTGGTAGGGATATTGCGAAATGTACTTTAAGAGATGACATAAACGCTATTTTGCTCCATTCTTTTGTTTTTGCGAAAATAACACAAATGAAACTTTTTGAATAGCCTGTCACGTCGTTTATATTTACATTATCGGCGATTTGTTCACATTATTAGATTTATGAGCACACGTGCTTTAAATTATATCATTTAAAGTTTTTCGAAAACTAAAAAGTTTTTTTGAAATGAACTCGAAATTTCGCATTTTCAGAAACGCTCAAACGGCAATTTTTTCTGAAAAAGGTTCCAAATTTTTCGTTCAAAGTTTTTGTACTTATAGCGCGAAATGCACTGTCTAAGGAAACCAAAAAGGTTTTGTTGTATTATTTTGTTGTTGTTTTTCTTCAAAATTTACACAGATGTATTTTTTAAATATTTCGCATGCCTTGTATGCACATTTGCAGCGATTCATAAACATTATTCTATTTGTGAATGGAAGAGCTTAAAATATCTTAAAATAAATTTTTTTAAAAAAACTCAAAGATTCCTGTGAAAAAGGGCTTCATATTTCGCATTGACACAGATGCTTAAACACCCTTTTCTTAAAAACGGTTTCAAGTTTATGAATGATAATTGTTGTAAAGGACAAGATTTCAGTCTTCTTTAATATTCTAAAAGCAATATTTTGAATCTACCATTAGGAAACCGAAAAATTGAAAAAACCTAAAAATATGTTGGGTGCTTTAAATGGCTGGTGGCAAGATGGGGCAAGGCCATAAATCTAGCCCATGCCAACAAAATAGTAAATTTTACTACGACAAAGTCCGAATAGCTGGCTGAGACTATAAGAAATTGAAAACTAATACGGGAAAATCTGTGCCATTCTGTAGCACCACTAGTTACTTTCTCGTGTTAGTTACACAAAGTTATGTAATGCTGCGGAAAATCTATTTCGAGATTATAACGGAAGTACTCGTTTTGGGGTCCCCTGATACCGAAAGGGTGTATGTGTGTTTTGACTTTTTAACGTCCGTTCGTCCGTCCATCTGTCTGTGTCTGCCTGTCTGGGCGTATGTGAACACCACTAGCGCCTAAACTATGTGTAGAATTTTTGCTCAACTGAATCTGGTCTGAGTCGAAGTTCTGCGATTTTTAAAAACATTCATTAATTTTTGGAGATACTTTATATTAAGCCCCAGGGACATTTTCAACATTTTCTCAAAAATGTCAAACAGGATAGGTGGCTCAGTGCATCAACTGATGTCACTGCAATGCCTCTGACCGAGAGGTGCTAGGATCAAGTCCCGATTGTGGCAGAATTTTCAACACTAGCTTGTCAGTTAGATGTAGAATTCAACCGATGTCTGGAGGAAAATTCTAGCGACCGGCTGCTCTGATTGGAAGTTTTCCGTGGTTTCTCCGATCAACATCAAACGAATGCCGGAGCAATACCCTAACAAACGTACCGCGCGCGATATTTCCTTCCTCTTCCTTGTCCTATCTTCATTCACACACACACACACACACATACTAACTTGCACAACACTACCACATATGCTGGGAGACCAATGGGAGGATTGGAATTTGTCCCGGCTGTGGGCCGTGCACTGCTGGTGGGAGATACCTTGTTAAGAAAGAACCCGGCAAGCCGACAGGTAAATCGGTCGGTGATTTAGAGCTTGTCCCGGCTGAGGTGGTGCCCCGCTGGTGGCAGATACCTGTTTGGGAAGCCCCGCTAGTGGACGGAAGGTCGGCGCCGGATCTCGCCATCGGCATAGCGGGCAACATCTCTTCCACCTCACGATGGAATAAACATGCATTGCACTTACGGGACTAATGACCAAAGCAGTTGACGCGCCCAAAATCACTAACAATCAATCAAACGTTACTCCAAATACTTTCCTTAAATTAATTGTAAGAATAAAGTAAAATACACTCAAGGTGGCATAGCTCTTATTTTCATTGCTGACTGATTTTGGGAAAATTGCAAAAGTTCGAATTTTTTTTCGGCGTCTTCCTACAACTACAAAATTGAAGATAGAGATTTTCTCTTAAAATTATATTTGTTCTCCATACTTAGTTCTTTCAATAAGGTCATGCACATTTTTTTGAAATTTTTAGTAGTTTTCGCGCAATATTGAGTGCAATTTGTGCAATTTTTAAAAATTACAAGAACAAGATTTTCTCAAAATCGACTTCAACTTTTTTCCTGAAACTTTTGGAAAGGATAGTACCTGATGTACTCTGAGATGACATAAACGCCATATTGCTCTATTCCTTTGTTTTTTTTTCAAAAATTACAAAAATGTAATTCTTTGACTAGCCTTTCATTTCGTAAATATTTTCATTAACGGCGATTTGTTCATATTAGGGAGCTTTTGCCACCTCGAACGTTAAGTACTATCGATCTTTTGCGCATGCGCAGATGCACCAAAGTGATGCGAAACTTGCACTGCGAATGAGCAGAAGATCGATAGTACGTAACGTTCGAGGGTGCAAAAACTCCCTAGTATTACATTTACGAGTACATGTGCTTTACATTATGTCTTAAAAGTTCCTCGACAACTCAGATGTTTTCTGTGAAAATGAACTGAAACTTCCGAATTTGCACAAATGCTCAAACGCCATTTTCTCAAATTGCTTCTTCAAACTTTTCGTACGAATGCTACTTGTATTCTTTGAGTTGACATAAAATGAATTTGGCTATATTTTTTTGATTTTTCAAAAAATAAATAAATGTATTTTTAAGTGTCTCTCACGCCATTAATGTTCACATTTCCAGAAATTTTATACATTATTACATTTGTGAGTAGAAGTGCTTTAAATGTCACCAAATGAAGTTGTTCGAAAACTCGAAAGATTCTTGTGAAAATTCCGATGCTTCCATTTTCGCATTTACGCTTAAACGCCATTTTCTTAAGAGCGGTTCCAAATTTATCAATGAAAATTCCTATATAGGACGAAGTGTTACTCTTCTTTAATATCCTAAAAGTAATATTTCGTATCTACCATTAAGAAGCTGAAAAATGAGAAAAGTTCAAAAAATGTATTTTGGGCGGCGATAAATGTCAGCAAGATGTCAGAAGATGGGGAAAGATGGTAAAACTGACCCAGACCAAAGAAATTAGAATAGTTTACTATGAGAAAGTATGTGCAATTTGTCCTAAAGTACGAAAACGTTTTAAAAATTCGATTCGGCTGTTTTACTTGGAAGAGGGAATTAACCAAGTGAATTCTATCAAGGTGACAAACGCCGTTTTGAAATGATAAATCGAGTCGTAGGATAAAAGAGCTCTTGCGTTATCTCTGCTTGTTCTTTCCGGTAGTGAAATGGTAATGGAAGATCTTAGAAGTAAAATATATCTAAAATACGATGTGAGGAGATGGAATATGGGTGATATTTACGCAATTAGTTCATTTTTTTTTTAATCAGCACCAAAGCGGGATCGGTGTTTTGAGTGATACCTCAGACATTCTTATGATGGTATTCGAAGGAAGATGGAATATGTGAATAAGATAATAGTTTTATACCACTATTAAAGATGATACGAGACCGTTTGCCCCTATTACAGCATCACTAGTTTCATATTTGGGTTAAAAATATCTTGGGATGCGAAGTGACGGAAGCATCAACGAAGTGACAGGGTGTCTGGCTTGCTGCCCCCGATAGTTCAGCCAAGAGCCCGTCGCCGCGCCGGCTCGCCCGTGCCGGCTTCGCCGCGCCGCCCGGCCCACAAGGGGCGGATGTCCCGGCGGCGTGGAAGGGGAATGGGAAGGGGGAGTGGGGTGAGGTGTTTTTCGAAATTTCACTTACCGTCGCTCCTATTTATCCGATTTGCATGTTTGACACGGCGTTGGATTCTGGAAGCGTGTCGCCATCGCGCTATAAGCCCACATTTTTGAAATTGTTCCCGGAAGTACGAGAAAAATTTTAAAAATCGAGTTTCTGCTAGTTTTTTTGGAAAAAGGGCTTCGTAGCGTAAATTCTATTATAAACAGGAGTCAAATGCCGTTTACAGATCGAAAATCGGACCATTTGTTCAGACGTAATCGGTAAAGTAAAATTCACTAAACTTGGTGCTGCCACGTGGTGGCGACAAATTGAACTAGTGTCGGTACATTTAGCCTTAAGGACAACGCCAGGTCTCATTTTCCAGCGAGGAAGAACATGGCCTAATTTAAAAAGGAAATCCAAGAGCAATATTGACAAATATTGCTATTTGCCGTCAATCGAATTTTCCGAATCAAGGTACATGATGTGAATAATCGTGAGGGTAGGTCAATAAAAGCCAGTTTTTATTACAATGCCAATGTTTCGGCCATTTATTTGGCCTACTTCAGGGCTATAAATATACAGGTAGTGCAATTGTTAACACGATTCATTACAGAAGAGAAACAGGCATGTTGAAACTATATTTTAAAAAAACAAGGCAAAGATAAAAATAACAAATAATTGCCTGTAATTACAAGTGACATCTGTTATAAATTAATATGCTTTTGTACAGTTATGTTGCTCCGGCTAACGGGAACAGTGGTGTTTGGGTTCATTATTGCATTATTGCCAACTGAATGGCTCTGAGATTCCTGTTGACAAATTTACCATATATATATATATATATATATATATATATATATATATATAAATGGTAAATTGTGTGTGTGTACCATATATATATATATATATATATATATATATATGTGTGTGTGTGTGTGTGTGTGTATTATTATTGTCCTTATTTTTAATTTAAACAAAAGAATATAGTTATCAGAGATAGTTGATAACCGTATTTAGCTGTTATCGTGATTGCCAATCTCCCACAATATTAAGACAGTGTGCAAAGACAGGTAGAGACATTCATATAAGTAAAAAACAATACAGGAAAATTGTAGAGTATGGATATAATGTATATTAAGTGAGTCTAATTAATAATTATATAGCAATATTCAACATTATTATTGTCTTATGTAGACTGCAACTAAGAATATGTGTGTGTGTGTATACAAACCAAAACACCCTATAATTACTTGTACAGTTTTGGAAACGTTTTTCTATCTGTGGTCAACGGTAGCATCTAAATTGTTCAACCAATTTTCTTGAGACTTGAATGAACGCAAGGCTTTGGGAGTTTCAAACTTATACTATTTTTATTTTGAAGGTAGTATTTTATATGAAGCCTCAAAAAATTTTTGCAAATTTTGTAACAAAATGGCATCAATTTTTTCATTAAACTTTGTCTTCGGATAACGTAAACAACACTTAAGATAATACTGCAGGACTCATTTGCGTCAAAATGTTTTCGAAAATTGCAAAAGTGCAATTTTTTGGGGGGCATTTTCCTACAACTGTAATATTGAAGATTAAATATGTTCCGTAAAAACGGATCTTGAAATCAGGTGATATACAATGTTTCGAAAATAAGTGTAGTTTTCGTGTCTAATTTTGCGGAAAATATAGGCGAATTTCAATTTTAAAAAATTTGTTTTGCTAAAACAGCTTCAAATTTTTTCATTAGATTTTTTAATGGATAGAAGATGCTTAAAAGAACGGCGTGAATCTCATTTTCGTTGAACTTTTGAAATTTTTGATAAATTGAAAATTTAGAAATAGTACAAGAAAGTATGTACTACTGTAGTATTTAGTTTCCTATCTTATTCACACAGAAAACGTTTTGTATAAATGTGGTGGAGGATTTTCTGACATAAATCACCTCTTTTGTACTCTCGAGCCGCACCTGACTTGGCCAAATTATGCTTTCGACACGAATTCACGTTTCTGTGCAGTACGGAGCCTTCCTCGCAGATTACTCCTTCGCTTCCTGTTAATCGGTTGATTTTGTTGTTTGTTTCGCAAATTAGTGTATTTTAATGAATGCTTGAAGAGGTCATTACTTTCATTTTACTAAACATTTGTGCGCTTTAAAATATCACACTTTCTTAAATATTCACCGACTTTTAATTTCAGACGTTGAATGACAAGATGCTGGAGACGGTGATGCTGGGACTAGCACTACTGGTGCTCATCATTCTGCTGCCTTATTACCTGATGTTTTTTTCTGAAAGAGCTCGACTAGTGTCTTCTATTCCTGGGCCTACTCCTCTCCCTTTCATTGGGAATGCGATAGAACTCGGGATGAACGGTGAAGGTAAGTTACATGTGCTTCGGAAATAGTAGGAATCTATATAATTTCTGAATTAGCCGGTTAATATTAATTTTATTCAAAGTAGGGGGGATAAAATACGCCTTCCTTCGGAGGGGAAGTAAAGACGTCTGTCCCATGTTAGTAGATTTACTGCATGTAAAAGATCCTCAAGCCTAAATGACGCCTCTGAGTAAAATTCAAAATCGCCTGTTTCGTCGCCCAAGGAATACCTTCTTTCTCCGCTAGTTGGAGAAAGGAGCGTAGCGAAATTTGTGTGGTCAGACGGAAGAGCAGGCCTCATTGCCTGAGTCTCGCCACGTAAAATAAGGCAATTCAATTCAATTTTTTAAAAATTGCAATAAGGAACATCTTTGGACCCAGATGATTTAGTCATCAGCGAACACGACGTTGCGAGGGTACGTGAAGTACTTTGTGACAAAAAGGACTACTAGGAAATGCGACAAAAAGGGAATCAGACTATGGCGAAAATTTAAGACCCGTGAGAGGAAAGATGTGTAGTTTTGAGTTCGACTACGTCAGTCGTAAATTTCTATTTACGCGACTTAACTGTCTGATATCTCTTGCTCTATTGACGCTTTGCTAACCCTTTCCGAATTAGCTACGGAAAATAGCTATTTTCAAAACCTTCTTGCGAAATACTTCTTGCAATCACAAAAATCACTCTTCGACAATTCCTTATTTTATCCTTCACTCTGTGATTGTTACCAACATTAACCGAATGAAATCCAAACTGATTTGTCTGTGATTAACACAGCTGTATCGATACCGTGTGGTAATGAACGATTAATCAAGCACTACTATCATTAACCAAGTTTAGGTATTTAGCTATATCATTTTATAGAGTTCGTAAACGACTGCAGCTGCCGTTAGAACAATAAAGAAGAAGAAACATCCAAAAAATAATTTTATATATTTTGGAGAGTGCCTAACCTTACCTAAAACCCTTTTCGGAGCCAAAATTCGTTACAAGTCAATGTAGATAAATACCCTGAAGAACCAAAAAAACTGGTATATCTCCTTAATATCGTTTAAGGTCCTCGCGAGCACGCAGAAGTGCCGCAACACGACGTGGCATGGACTCGATTAATGTCTGAAGTACTTCTGGAGGTAACCGACACCATGAATCCTGCAGAGCTGTCCATAAACTTGTAAGAGCCCAAGGGGGTGGAGATCTCTTCTGAACAGCACGTTGCAAGGCATCCCAGATATGATCAATAATGTTAACTCTGGGGATTTTGTGACCAGTGGAAGTGTTTAAATTCAGACGTCTTTCTGAAGCCACTGTGTAGCAATTCTGGACGTGTGGGCTCTCGCATTGTCCTGCTGAAATTGTCCATGTCCGTCGGTATGCGCAATGGTGTGTGGGTGATCAGATCAGACAGGATGCTTACGTACGTGTCACCTGACAGAGTCGTATCTAGACGTGTCAGGGGTCCCGCATAACTCCAACTGCACACGCCCCATACCATCACAGAGCCTCAATCAGCTTGAACACTCCCCTGTTGATATGCCAGGTCCATGGATTCATGAGGTTGTCGCCATACTCGTACACGTCCGTCCGCTCGAAACGCGTGTGAAACGAGACTCGTCAGACCAGGCAACGTGTTTCCGGTCATTAACAGCCCAGTTTGGGTGTTGTCCGGCCCAGGCGTTGTGTGAAGCTGTGCGTTGTGCAGTCTTCAAGAGTACACGAGTGGACCTTCGGCTCCGAAACGCCATATTGATAATGTCTCGTTGAATGGTTTACACAGAGACACTTATTGATGGCCCAGCATCGAAATCTGCAGCAATTTGCGGAAGGGTTCATTTTTCTCACGTGTAATGATTCTCCTCAGATGCCGTCGGTCCCATTTTCGCACAATCTTTTGCGGCCGCAGCGATGCCTGAGGTTTGACGTTTTACCGCATTCCCAATATTCACGATACATATGAAATGGTCGAACAGGAAAATCCCAATTTCATCGCCACATCGGAGATGCTATGCCCTATCTCTCTTGCTCCGACTGTAACACCACGTTCAAACTCGGTTGCATCGTGATAACCTGCCATTGTAGCAGCAGTAACCGATCTAACAACGTTGCCAGAGTCTAGCACAGTTCTCAGATAGTCATTGCTGACCGGAGCGCCGTATTCTGATTGGTTCAAGATCTCTTTATTTCAATACGCATGGCTTCACCAGGTTTTCTGGCTCTTCAGTGTAATTCGGAAGTGTCTATATGTGACTTTCGAATTTTCAAGTTTTATATAATTTTTCAATTTTATTAATCGATTACTAAAATGAATATCACGTCAAATATATTGTTTTCTGTCTTCACGTCTTTAATTCACAAACTACTTTATAATCAAAAAATTGAAACACATTGTAGACATATCCCTTGGTACTTTACGAGGATATCCCCCAACGGTTTCGAAGAAATGTGTTTTGTTGCACGCCGTTTTGTGCTAACTTGACAGCTAGCTGTGCATTGATCACCGTTCTTTTTAATATATATATATATATATATATATATATATATATATATATAAAAACAGGTTGTTGGTATTCTAACGTACTTTCCCAACAATTGCCACCCGACTCATTCTTGAAAGGCGTACGCAGATTTAATGCTCTTTCGAGCTTGAATTTTTCTCAGGGCAGCGAATTCTACAGCGGTAAGGAAAATCCAAGGGTAACACACAAGAAACAAATCAAATAAAGTAAAAATGTATTTTAAATCATTTATCATACACTTCGTTTGTGGTGACTTCACACAAACACAAAAAGAACTAGCAATTATATTCTCTGAATTTTTACTCGTTATCACTCACTTTCCGTGCACGGTTTAGCAAATCAACTTCAATTATTTACACTCTTATTCACAAAAACATTCTTTACCCATATTATTCTTAGGTGAAACTAGACAAGTAGTTATCTTTGGAACTTTTCGTTCACCTGTTTTGCTTTAAATTTACATTGACTAATTAAACAACATTTAACAACCTTTACATTTATTGGATGAATATCACTGTTCAATCCTTAAGGCTAATGATATTATCAAATTGCGCTCAAATCAACTTGCTAAACGAATTCTCGACAATACCTAAATTCTTTACTTCGCGATCGTTCTCTTGTACCGCTTTGGCATGCGGCTGCTATGAACGGCGGCCTCAACGTTAAACTTCACCCCTTTCCAATGTTCCGTTACCTTCCGGCGGCTCGCTGGCTTTGGTCGACCTCGCCGACGACAAATTCTTCAACTCCGCGACGTTTGCTGATGATGCGCGCGGCCTCGCGCTATCTCGCTACGTCAGCCCTGGCGTTCGCAACCGCGTAACCAGCCGCTCTGAACGCCTCGTGGTCCTTCTTCTCCTCGTCCCGGCCCTCTTCTCTCCGTCCCAGCTTCTTCTTCGGCTCGTACCGGATTTCACCTTCTCCGTAATCACGCTTTTGTTAACGCCCTCGTGCCACTAGTCCTTCGCACGACTGCAATCTTGCGACCGCACGATTAACTTAGTTCATGGGCGTCGCGCACTCGATTCATTTAGCAACTGTTTTCTGCTTTCTGCGTTCTCGCACCTCGCGTATTTAATTTACGCTCTTTCTCAACTAACTGCGTACCACCACTGACTGAATATCGCCGCTACTTCGGCCTTTCAAAACTAGTATCAAGTTCATTCACAGTTCTCTTATAGTCGCTACTCCGACTAACAACTCATAACTATTTCTACGCGGTTATTCAACTCCGCACTATCGCCACTATAACTCAGGCAGGAAACACACTTTGAAAACTTTCTGACAAGAAGGGATCTGTGGTCAGCGAACCGGCGTATTTAACCGGCCCGATGAGAGTGGAACAGCCCCGCCTCCCATCTCCGGCTGACCACGCAACACGTCATCGTTACGTGCATCGCCGAACGCTGCGCTATCTTGCCGGCGTTTGGGTGCATTTCCAGGTTTCTGGTGCGTTCCGCGCGTTATTTGAATCGTACCAACGCCTTCAACAATGGTTTTATTCTTGTAAAAGTACGTGAAATTCACGTTCGTTACAGTATGTATATAGGAGATAAACTCCTGCACCGTTGGACCGATCTCCATGAAAGTTGGCACTTCTTTGTGTTTTTTACTGAAGGTTTCTGTGTTGTTAATTCTGTTGTAACTCCCCTACATGGCACTACACATTCACTACATATTTACGTCAAATGCAACCCGCAACACACTCGGCAGCCCTTTGAATCTATATCGTTGAATAAATCCAAAACGATGCGTTTTGGGGCCAAAGGCCTCAAAGCAACGTTTATCACAGCATAATCTTACATAACATTCATTACACATAACATTCTATTACACTTTTGCTGGTCCAGCGCTTCCCGATATCATCTCACCACCTCAGAGAGGTGCAGAATCTGCAAGAAAATGTGAATGAGAGGGACAGAGAGCGGCAGAGACAGAGACAGACAGGGACAGGGTGAGGGAGAAGGGGAGAGACAGTGAGAAACGGTCGATGGGAGGGGAAAAGGGGAGATGAAGGGCAGAACAATGTCTGCCGAGTTTTCCTAGAATGAAAGTGCAGAGACGGACGAAGCCTGATTACTAGGAAGAAGTGATCAAACACAGTAGCATGAATAAGCGGGTAGAACGTGTGCGCAGGGCAGCCATGGTAGCCCGATAGGGCGAGTGGGGGATGGAGTTAGCGTTGTGAACGAGAGGAACTTAAATAGCTCAATACGTAAGAGGGGCGGGATTTGCTCGCAGGACGGCCATCGTATGCCAGATAGCGCGAGCGGGAGAGAAGGACGAAGTTTGTGGAGCGGGAGGAATAGATAGAGCGGAAGGAGCTCGATGGGATTGCTACATGTGACAGAAAAGCTGTCCAGAGCTTAGCGCTCCTCCTGACATGGGCCGCTGCCCCTGGTGGAAATACCGGGAGAGGAAAACCGATACTCACGTGCAAGTTGGCGCCGAAACTGACGAGATGGAGATGTCTATGTATGAAGTCGTCGACGGTGTCACCCGATATTGTTGTGCTCCCCCGACGCACTGGACAATTGAAGGGGGTTACTAGGTACATGTTTTCTTGATATGTATGGTAGTAGTGGGTTTCATAAAGTATGTATTGTGTGATAATAAACTCCTGTTCTTGTTCATGATGTATATCTTTCATTAATACTAAATAACAGAAACTCGCGTGAGAAAAACATCCTAAACACTCGGGATGTATATGCACTAAACTTGCGGGAATAATGGCAAACTCATTTGGCGCGTACAGAAACAATCTCCCGCATCAATGAAATAAGATAAACAAAAACATTTGGAATTATAGATTTTAATAATAGAGCACTGAATTTTATGTTCTGTGCCGTGAATGTATTTATTCAGAACTTGTCTTTTATTATTAGGGCACACTATTTTCTATTGTTTGGGACAGACATGAGAGAAACCTTGTAGAAAAAATTGTCCTTGTAGGCCCTATCATTATTCTTTACCTAAGACTAGTGAATAAAGTTTTTTGATGTTTCGACCAAAAGAACATTTGTTAAAAAATATTATTTTTAAATCCTTCTTCTAAGGATAGCGGAATAATTTGAAACAATGACTAAACATTCAATTTCAAGGAGCACAAGAAATACTTAAGTTCAGATATTAGATGATACTACAATTAAGAATAATTTTATATGTAATCTTGTAAAATGTAATTTATTTAATATCATTTCAGATCTTCTAAAAACGATCGTCGGACTTCGTCAAAAATATGGTCCCACTGTTCGTTCGTGGCTTGGGCCGCAATTACTTGTGGCTGTTAGTACTCCACCAGACGCAGAGGTATGTTTGAAGGTCAACCGCTATATTTAATTTCATTCTTAATCTCAGAGAAGTACATATTTCTCGGCGCGTAGAATACAATTGTTTCCAAGTGGAGTGTATTTTACTGGTTTTACGCTCTGGGCTACCTATGAACTTATGAGTTCTCGACTACCTATGATGTGTAAGAAAGTATAAAACAGTATATTATGCATAGAACAGATGTATAATAATAATAATAATAATAATAATAATAATAATAACCACCATAATAATAATAATAAACCACTCCACGGACAATACCTAAAAAGAATGGACAAGGTGCAGATCAATAAAGATCAATCATTTATGTGGCTTAAAAGGGGAAGGATGAAGCCAGAATCGGAAGCACTTGTAATAGCTGCCCAAGATCAGGCCTTGAGAACACGACATTATGATAAAGCGGTTCTCAAAATTTCCCAAGATGACAAATGCCGCATTTGCCAGGAGCAAGTAGAAACCATTGATCATATTGTCTCAGCTTGTCCAACCCTAGCAAAGACCGAATATCTTAAAAGACATGACAGGGTGTGTAGCTACCTCCACTGGCAGATCTGTACCGCCCTCGAAGTTCCAAACACATGCCCCAAGTGGTACGAACACTCACCGAAACCGGTGACGTCTGTTGGATTGTGTACGATATTGTACGACCAACAAATTCAAACTGATCGCACGATAGCGGCAAACAAACCGGATATAGTTATCCGGGATTTGGCGAAAAAATCGTGTTTACTTATCGATGTTGCTGTACCTTGCGATCAAAACGTCGTTACCAAGGAGGCAGAGAAACGTCTTAAATACAAGAGTTTGGAAATCGAGATCAGCCGAATGTGGGGCGTAAAAGCACAGGTCGTCCCGATAGTTATCGGAGCTCTGGGATTTGTTCCGCAAAATTTGAGTAAGAACTTGTCTAAACTCCCAGGTAATTCAAAAGACTGGGAAGTGCAAGAAATTGCTTTATTTGGAACAGCCCACATTTTGCGTAAAGTATTGTAGAGGCACTGATAGTCACCGAATCTGCTCCTTAGGTAGCTGGTTGCAACCTGGAGTAGATTTTATATTCAGCCGACTTATAAGATCTTTAGTCGTGATGTAATGGAATAATAATAATAATAATAATAATGATCATAATAATAATAGACCATAAATCTACTCCTTAGGTAGCTGGTTGCAACCTGGAGTAGATTTTATACTCAGCCAACTCATAACATTTGTAGTCGTGATATGGAGCAATAATAATAATAATAATAATAATAATAATAATAATAATAATAGAAATAATAATAATAATAATAATAATAATAATAATAATAATAACTGAGCAAGAAATCCGCATCATGGATCGAACAACCAGAAAACTGCTAACAATGCATCATGTCGTCCACCCTCGAGCTGATGTACATAGACTTCATGTGTCACGTAAGGAAGGAGGAAGAGGCCTCAGGCAAATTGAAGCCTCCTGGCATAATGCAATAGTTGGAATGGGAAAGTATGTAGTCAGTCATCAAGATGACCCTCTAATGAGGCAGGTCATGAAATCTGACCAAAGAATGGGAAACAGAGGCATTGTTAGTGTAGCAAAAAGGATTGCAAAGAAAACTATGCAAGACAAGTCAAATAACACAGACAATGAACTTCTGGTACTACTAAACATGAAATGTGAGACACAAAAAAATGTTAAAGAAGTCGTGGAGGGACAAACCCCTCCATGGACAATATCTAAAAAGAATAGACAAGGTACAGATCAATAAAGATCAATCATTTATGTGGCTTAAAAGGGGAAGAATGAAGCCAGAATCAGACGCACTTGTAATAGCTGCCCAAGATCAGGCCTTGAGAACACGACATTATGATAAAGCGGTTCTCAAAATTTCCCAAGATGATAAATGCCGCATTTGTCAGGAACACGTAGAAACCATCGATCATATTGCCTCAGCTTGTCCAATCCTAGCAAAGACCGAAAACCTGAAAAGACATGACAGGGTGTGTAACTACCTCCACTGGCAGATCTGTACCACCCTCGAAGTTCCAAACACATGCCCAAGTGGTACGAACACTCACCAAAACCGGTGACGTCTGTTGGATTGTGTACGATATTGTACGACCAACAAATTCAAACTGATCGCACGATAGCAGCAAACAAACCGGATATAGTCGTCCGAGATTTGGAGAACAAATCGTGTTTACTTGTCGATGTTGCTGTACCTTGCGATCAAAACGTCGTAACCAAGGAGGCAGAGAAACGTCTTAAATACAAGAGTTTGGAAATCGAGATCAGTCGAATGTGGGGAGTAAAAGCACAGGTCGTCCCGATAGTTATCGGAGCTCTGGGATTTGTTCCGCAAAATTTGTGTAAGAACTTGTCTAAACTCCCAGGTAATTCAAAGGACTGGGAAGTGCAAGAAATTGCTTTATTTAGCACAGCTCACATTTTGCGCAAAGTATTGTAGAGGCACCGACAGTCCGTAGATCTGCTCCTTAGTTAGCTGGTTGCAACCTGGAGTAGATTTTATACTCATCCGACTCATAACATCTGTAGTCGTGATATGGAGCAATAATAATAATAATAATAATAATAATAATAATAATAATAATAATAATAAAGAATAGCTGACGTCGGTTAAAAGCAATATGATAATGAAAGGCTATTATGAGCCAATTAATTGTAATGTTTCAGGATCATTAAGGGAATGATAATAAGAATCCCAATGACTTTTAGCATACGTTTAAAGAAAATTAGCTTGAATGGACTATAGTAATGCGGCAACGGTATGCATGAACAGGATATAGAAAAAAAACGAAGAAAGCCGCGTTGCGCGGAAGTAATATCTTAGTTTATTAAAATGCGCACAAATAGAAATAATGGTTAAATAGATATTAATTTGAGAAAAATTTCAGTGTTGGTTTCATTAAAATTGAACCACGGGTTGCGCTGTTATAACAATTTTCAGTATGGAGGATGATTATGCAGAACAGTTGACGTGAAGTGCTAAATACATGATATAGAAATCGGCATTTTTCGGCGTGATGGGGGTCGAAAATGCACATTTTGAATAAAAACCAGAGACATTGAGACCAAATGGGGAATTTTGAACATTGTGGCAGGGTTATTTACTAAAAATAGTGGAAAATGGAAAAATTTATGGGTAACAATACTTGAACAATAATGGCGGCGGCCGGTGTTTGTTTTGAAGGAATGAAGATAGGAGGCAACGACAATGAAAAAAAATGTAGATGGTTTTGGTGAGTCAGCTTCGGTGGGTGATACGTGTGTTGCGTGAGAACAATTTTGAATAGAAAACTTTAAATCTTGACCGGACATGTTAGTAACTATTCGCAGAGTGAAAGTGCGATAAAAACAATATTGATTTGTTGCGTGGAAAACATTTCGAGTTTACGAATTTGGATTGTTTTAGTGAGTCAGCTTTGGTGGGAGACACATGTGGTGCGTGAAAACATTTTGGAATAGAAACCTTTAAATCTTAATAGGACCTATTAATAATTATTCGCAAGGCGAAAGTGCGATAGAAACAATATTAATCTTCTGCGTGGAAAACATTCGTGTTATAAATTTGGATTGTGAAAGACATAGCAATGAATGTTGAAATGGATAAAGCGCGAAGACACTGAATAGTTTCTCGCGAGCAGATCAGCGTCTACGGGGAGCGTGTGAAGACTAGGGATGTGTCGATCGCGAAAGAACTAGTTCAATTGAACTATTCTTGAAAAGGAACGGTACGATACGGAACGACCATTTAGTGAACTATAGTTCATCTGTCACGGGTTCGTAGTTCGCCGGTCACTATTCCTAGTTCGTTTAGTTCAGTAGTTCATTTAGTTCTCTTAGTTCGCCGGTCATCGTTCATTAGTTCAGTATTTCAATTAGTTCTCTCCTGTAGTTCAGCGGTCTCAGTGCGCATGAGCTCACTGCGCAGGTTTCAACATGCGGTGATTGGAAGTAACGTGACTTTGGGGATACTGGCTGCTTGTATTGTGTGTAATGTAACCTTGCCTGCTGTTTGTATTGTTAGAAATGCATTTTGATAACTTGCTGTATATAAATGTCACTAATCTGGATTATCAAGGGCAGAATGCCTAGCATAGAGTAATAACAGGTATTTTGATTAATGATTCCCATGGAGGTATTTCTTTTACAAATAAGAATATTCTTTATTTGTAATCCTACTTGTAAAACGGGTTTAGTGAAGTGCGCAGATGAATGTGACAAGATATTCTGTTACATTCAATGTACTGCACATTCTGTCACATTCAATACACATCTTTCATGTACTGCATGTATTTGCAAGTACATGGAAATAAAAATATGAATTTTCATGTACTGGCAAATAGAGTAGAATTCACTTTTCTGCTGTTAGCAACATTTTTAGGGTTGTTTAATATATGAGAAAATTGAACTAGAAGGAAGCATGTTAGATACTTATCAAAAGAAATCATTTAATACGAGACGGGTATTCTTGTAGATGCCACCTAGCTGTCCCAAAGTCACGTGACACGGGCACAAGAGAACCTAAAAAAAAAGTTACTTTTGGGGAAAGCAAAGCGTTCTGAGAATTAAATTTTTAGCACTAGCGCTAAAAGTGACATTTCATTACATAGTGACATTTATTATATTCAGATAATACTGTGAATATAACAATGAAAACAAAATACGCATGAGCTACTTAATACAATGTAGATTTAATTTATATGTTTGAATTAAAATATAATGAAACTCAGAAAGGCTGTCTACAAATAGTGTATGACACACGCAGCAAAAGTGATTTTATTTAGTTCGTAGGATTACGTCACTCGGCTTATCGGCCTCATGTTGCAACATTTCACGCAAAATAAAACGGCCTCATGTTGCAACATTTCACGCAAAATAAAACGAAGCATTTTCCACTCGTACCACAAAAATCTAATTCTATATCTCTGTCTACAATAAAGGCAGATTCTGCGCATTGTTAACAGGGTGTACACGTACGTTAACAGGGTACGTTACGTATGCAGGGTACGTTAACAGGGTGACGCAGGCTAATTTTTATATCCATTAAAAAAGACGGTTTCCCAGACAACTGTCTTGTTACCGTGAAAAAAGTACTTCATTCATGGGAATTTAACGAAGTAATGCCCCTTAATATCCCTTAGTAATGCTCTCTAACCTATTGCTCTTTCGCAAGATATCAAACACTTTATTGCAATATAAAATTACGAACTTTTCCACATATTTTTATATTATAATTTTTATACAGATGTAGAAAAATGATATTTCGTGAGCTAAGTGAGTTTTTTTCATGGTCTCTGTTGATTTTTTAGCCTTGACCTACGGGTCGGCAAAAATTTCAACTTCACCGCTGAAAAAACACCTACGTCCAGGGTTGCCAGATCCCTTCTGAGAAAATCCGCCAAATAACCCAGTGGGGAAAAAGGTAACCGGTGAATAAAGCTCGACTCTGACACTGCGGCTGATAATTTCAAAATAGCTGCACGTTCACGTTTCACGTAAGAAGTTTAAAAATAAATACTCTTGTGTATAAAGCCTACCTTAAGCCTAGCCTTATACTCAAATACTTGTTGAATTGCTAGAAAAAGGGGCAAAATGTATGTAAAAAATGGGCTCTGACATTTTCATAATAGCTGCATGTTCAAAACTCAAACATTTGTACATACGCCATTTCTGTCAGAAGCCATAAATACTTGGACAATTTTTGGGAAAATGCAATATTGACGATTTAGTAAGCGAAAAAAAGCATATTGTCCACAGACCTCCCAGGATACAAAGAATTACGCCCAATGGACAGAATCCCCCAAAATGCATTTTCATCCCGCAAGTCGACGCTTGCTTTTCGCGCAATTGGCGGTATTCCGCCCAACATGGCATCCCTGTGTACGTGGCGAAAATAAATGAACTATTTCGTTCTTTTGAACTAGTTCAACGAACTAGTCACTAAAAAGAACTATCTGATAAAGAACTCATCGAAATCGAAATCAATGTGAGATGTTGGCTCTCCATCGTAACTGTTTATTGTGGCATAAAGCTTTTTCGGCCGCATTGCGGCCATCTTCAGTGCTACAAAAATAATAATAGTAATAATAATAATAATAATATATCTAAATTACAAATTTTTTAAAAAAATTTAAAGAATTAAAAACTTTTTTAAGGATTGGATTTTAAAGAAAATATAAAATGTGAAATGGACATATAATTTTTAAAAATGACAAATGAAAATTAAATAAATGGAATATATTACAAATAATATTATGAAACAAATTGGAGTGAAAGAAAACTGGAAAATTATAATATAAAATGTGAAAATGGAAACATAATTTTGAATAACAAATGTACGTTTTGAAGAGAGGTGAAAATAGAAAATGAATAAATATGTAACTAAATAAATAAATGAATTAATAAATTTAGGTGAGCAAACTGACATACCTATTAGAGGCGGCTGTGGTCCTCAGTCCAGACAAGACAGCGAAGGGCGAAGGCATTGTACGCTATTTAAAGGAAACGTTCAATGGAGGGAGGGGAGAACGCAGGGTTTTTTTTTTGAAATGGCCATTGCGGGAAAGGCCCAACCGGGTGGTGGAAAAGAGGCAGGCAGAAGAGGCAGAGATTTCCTACCATTATAAAGAACTGTTCACATAAATGAACGATTTTGCCCATCCCTAGTGAAGACTCGACGCCTAGGAGGCATGGTGTTACTCCAAAACGTGAAGCAGACGGCAACGAACACGGGAAGTGCACTCAGTTTTTATTGTTTCCAGTACAAGGGTTGCACAAAACCAGAATAGAGTCAGTAACAATTAGTAATGGACGCCTATAGTAGTACTCAAATGTTAAATTTTGCCGCAGAAAAATTATAGATCTTTCAAATGTTATACCTAATGTTTAAATAACAGGCAAATGTCATTGGTTAGGAGAGAATATAGAAATATTAAGGTGAACTTGGAAAAGTACGTCCCTAGTTACTAGAGAAAGGAATTCCTAATAGAAAAAAAAGAAATAAAATGGGCGGCTATGCGATACCACACGGTACGACCGTGACAATTACTATGACACCTAATCTATTCACCCTGATCTCAACTATAATTGCCACAGTAACCGTTTTCCTAATAATATTTACTCAGATTCTCCTATCGAGTGGCCTCGAATTATGATGCTGCCGCCACACAAATTCTTTATTTCTACCAAATATCTACGGTTATTATATTACGAGGTTGCATAAATTATTTTTAGGTCGTAGGTCGTGGCTGGCCCCGTACGGGAAATACCTGTAAACAACGTTCGCTATTGCAACATGCACAGGTTTTTCTAATACTGAAATAATAACACCTTTTGTCATAAAAGAAAGAAAGAACTTTAAACCTCGCTCTCTTTCGTTTATTTTCTCATTTAACATGGAGCGCTACCGTCCTCTGTTGCCTTCCCTCAATAACAATGCAACAATGTATAATGACATAAATGTACTCATGCTTGGCAACATCGTTATCACTTAAATACCATCACATTCAAATGAAACTAATAATCATCAGCTGATTTCTAATTATTTATGCGTTCAGGAATTCCTTTATACCAAAAATAATGTTATTAAAAAATTTTCCCTCGTACGTACGTAATTATAAATTTAACAATAAGAAAATGAGACTAAAATTTTACATCGCTTTGTTCGGCAACAATTGCCTGCATTGTTCTTTCAAAATTTCAATATTTTCCACTGGTCTTGTCAAAGTTTATTTTAATTTACTTGAGTGTTCTCGAAAAATAAATATCTAGTTTGATGATTACGCCACAAATGCGACACTTTCCTTTTCCTGAATACCGCCGAGACATCGCCGTTGCCAGCTCGGTCGTCAATTGCGTGCCCACTTGCACGCGCCGATGTATTCGCACGCACCAATCCCGCGTCTGCCGACTTTCTTCATAAGATGTTCTCCACGAAGTCCAAAATTGCTCGATCAACTTCGAAGCACAGAGTCAAAATAAAATGAAAAAAACTTTTTCTCTCTTCGATCATTCACTGCATCAATAGCTGTTTTCAATACTCGTTCGGATGTCCATTGCTCTGCACCGCTTCATCACAAAAAATGTCTAAGTCCAATTTCTCAAAATCTCAAATTCATCCAACATGGATTCGACGTTACTGTCGCCCCTGACTCGAAAGAAGTGTTCTTAAAATCATGTCGATTCACCACGTCACCTCGTAATAGAAAAATGCCGGCGAATTTCATTCTTGCATTTTCATTGTTTTTTGTTTTTTTAAATTTATTTATAGTCGCATCGACAGCTAGGTCATTAGCGACTTTTACATTGTACATTATACATTTTGCATTTTACATCTTACATTTTACGTTTTACATTTTACATTTACAGAGTTTACATCCTATATACTGTTAAGTACACCAATTTGTTTTAAAAAGTTCATAACTCTGTACACACTGTCAACATTGTCTAAACAATTCTTCATGTTATTAGGCAATCCACTTCTGTCACATTGGTAATCTTTGCATTCTATTAAAATATGGAAAATTGAGATTGTAGTCCCACATTTAGGACACCTGTTCACTGGTGTTTTGGTCATGATACAAGAATGAGTCAAGTTGGTATGACCTATTCGTAATCTAGTCATTATACATTGCATTTTCCTATTTCTTGATATATGGTTGATGCTCCCACACATTTTTACGGATTAAATGTAATTTTGTCCTTGAGTTTTTCCAGATGCTGTTCCAATTTTTCCAGATGCACTTATTAATAGACCTTTTTTGTTCTTCTACAGTAATTGGTACTTTTCTACAATCAATTCCTTGGGAAGTAGCTGTTTTTGCTGCTGCGTCTGCTTTTTCATTACCTACTATCCCTTGATGAGCCGGGACCCATGCCAAGACTATTTTAATATTACTTTCCATCAAATTTTGTAGTTTTCTTTGCATCAACTGTTTTCTTGAATTTTTGTTCCCATGGTTCTTTAATGCATCTAAAGTTGATTTCGAATCAGTAAAAATTATAGCTCTGTTTAATTCCGAATTGGTGATTAGATCTATGGCTTTATCTATAGCAAAAGCTTCACAGGAAAATATTGAAAATGAATCTGGCAATTTGAAGAGAAGTTCTTGGTCTTCAAAGATGATGGCACAACCTTTTTTCCCATCTATCATTTATCCATTTGTATATATGTGGGGGTAGTTTGTGTAATTATGAGATAATTCTCTGAATAAGCTTTTGTACACAATGTTAGGAGTGTTATCTTTGCCATACGTTTCATTCAGAATGTGGTCATCAATTATAAATTTGAGTTCCTCCCATGGTGGAACTGGGTGGATTTGGCGTGGCATTGAGACATTCTCTATTTGTGACAATTCTTTCTTGATGGTACGTATTCTGTGTAGTACAGGTTTTGGTAGGTTAATGATGGGCTGTTGAAGTTCATTTGATATTGATATTTGCTCATGATGCATAGGATTATTTTCAAGACAGATGGTCGATGATGCATATTTAAGGGTTAGAAGTTCTCTTCTTAACTTTAATGGTAATTCGTGGCCTTCTGCCAGAATGCTCAGTCTCGGGCTACTGCGAAAGGCTCCAATTGCTAATCTTATTGAAGTTGTTTGTATAGGATCTAATAAAGTTAAAATGGAGTTTTTGGCAGAACCGTATATTGCACATCCATAATCAATTTTCGCTCGAATAAATGATCTGTATGTGTTCATTAGGATGTCTTGGTTAACTCCCCAATTTTTGGAGCATAAAGCTTTCAGAGTGTTGATTCGTTGCTTACACTGAATGACTAGGTTTCTTATATATGGTTTCCATGATAATTTACTATCAAAAATAAGACCCAGAATTTTCATTTCTTTACACTTTTAGTTCTTTGTTTCCTAGGAAGAGTTTGGGTTCAGGGATTGCTCTAGAATTTCTTGCCAATATCATGTACATAGATTTTGTTGATGAAAATTTGAATCCTGATGTATTACAGAAACTTACAAGTTTGTTTAAGACGTCTTGGAGAACTTCAATCATTGACATTGTTCTTCCAATACATACAAGGGTGATATCATCTGCAAAAGCACGTATTTTGATTGGTTTTGGTAAGGTTGAAATCATAGGGTTAATGGCTATGAGAAATAGGGATACACTTATGACAGATCCTTTTGGAACTCCGTTTTGAAGCTCTTTAGGTTCTGAAACATGATTTTGAACTCGTACTTGAATATATCTGTTATTTAAGAAATTATATATAAAATGTAATATATGTCCCCAGCATCCTATTTCAATGAGGATTTTTATGATGCGATGCTTCCAAATCATATCATTAGCTTTTTCGATATCTAGGGATACAATAGTGCAATATTGATTATTATTAAAAGCTTCACAAATATCTGCATGTATATGGTTCAAGTGATCAATAGTTGAACGAAATTGACGAAATCCAAATTGATTTGGGGTGATCCAATAATTACTTTCTAGAATTATTAATATTAGCAATGTCTGTTGGTGATGTTGTGAGATTGCCTTCCATATTAATTATGGTTTTGGGAGTCCATGATGAATAGTTTCCTTGAAAACGCTTAAAAAATTTCCAGAAGGTGTTCATTGATGTATTTTGATTGAAGGAGAGTAACAAATTTTGCCACGATTCTCTGTAACTCTCTTTTATGGTTTTCCTGGCTTTTGCCCGTGCTTTATAAAAAATTATTCTATTTTCTTCTGTTCTACGTTTTTTTATATTTGTTAAAGGCCTTCTTTTTTTCTTTTATAGTTAGTTCACAATTTTTATTCCACCGTGGCACAGTTTTTTTCATTGAATTTGGTTGGAATTTTACTCTAGGTAGGTTAGTATCTGCAGCTTGACATATAATATTTGTAAATGCTTGTAGTATTTGGTCAATTGATAACTGAGTATTGGTTGATATCGGTTCAAGATTTTTAATTTGTTGACTTATATGATTTTTGTATAATGACCAATCAGTAATGTTTAACCGCCATTTTCATTGTTGTTTTCCCAATTTTTCTAAAATGCACAATATAAGTTATTCTGACATGACTATGCGTCTATTTTTTAACGCTTTTGCCCAATGTTAAAGTTTTTTGGCCCAAACATATATTTTTGATATTTTATACGTTGAAAATGCTAAATTTCTCTGTCGAAATTATACACCAATTTGTCACTTGTTTTGATATTATTAATTTGTAATATTTCTTCAGCTCGGAAATTCAACGTGTTATAAGTCTTTTGGATCTGCTATAATTTTTATTAAATTCAGACAACGACGATTTACAACGCCTCTCGTTGCCTAATTAAGGTTTCTTCATAAAATTTTTATATTTAAGTTATTGCATCTGACACATCACTGGGACTTTTCTCCAATCTTCATATTCTAAATTTAAATGAACCCGTCGTCCGATCGTGTTCAAACAAAGACTACAATGTTTATTTATTTACTTTCCAATTAACTGTACGGTCAGATTTCATTTCAAAATTACTGAATCCAATGTGTTTCCAAAATCGTCGAAATATGGCTTTCCGCGGCGCGCTGTTCTTCTGTCTTGTTGCTATCGATTCACGTACACGTTGTTTTATTAATTACAGTTTAATAAATAATTATCTTTCTTTCATAATTGTTTTTGGGGAATGTGCCAGACATGAAACCATTACAATATACAGCGTTGAATTCTTACACTTCAGATAGGTTCTATAACCATTTCAATTGGTCAGATTGCTGAGAACGCGCGCTTTCTAAACAGTATTTAGTAAACAGTGCTTACTAAATACTGTTGTGTTTGGTAAGTGTGACGACATGAAACGTAGATCTCACCAAATGATTTTATCTACGAAACAAGAATAGTACCACTGACAATTCTCTTAGTTCATTCACTCACGATTATGAATTGTTTGATTTACTAAACGAAATTAAATCATGTTTAGTGAATCTTACTACAAGAATAATTGTATTTACTATACGATCGTTTACTAAAAATATTTAGTACATTCTACTACAACATTTCTCTCAGTGTAGAGATATGTAGAGTCCCAAATTATCCTTCTGTTATGAACTTTGATCTTATTACGTCCATGGAAAAAAACATTATATACTCACTGTACGCGAACTAGTGAATTAAAATCGTATTCTTTTAAGAAATCATAACGTTTTTGTTCCAGGGGTGTTTTTGAGAGAGAAACCTGTCGCATTACAAAACTTTTGCTCAAATACGAAGAGGAGGAAGAAGTGGGTTGTAATGAATTGACTGTGCCATTAATAATTGTAATGATATGTGCCATAAATTGAAACACAAATATCACAATGTGGTTGCAGAAAAAACAGAAATCTGCTTGGCGCACTCCGTGCGCCGCGCGCTCACATATGTTCCGAAATTTGACGCGCACGCTTAAGGGTTAACGCCAAAACTGTTTAAACCCTAAAACCTAGTTTTAACTCCAAACCCAGTTTCAACTTCAAAACCTTGTTAGTACTCAACTTCAATTTGTTTCAATACAAAAATCTTGTTTTGTCCCCAAACCCTTGTTTTCACCCAAAACCTTTAACTCCGAAAACTCGTTTAATCTCGAAACTTTGTTTTAACCCCCCAAACTTTTTCAACCCGAAAACGGAATTATTTCTTTGGAAAAAAAATTGCAGATCCTAATAGTATTTTAATATAACATTTTGTTAAATATAATGCGAATGCAGCATCAATAAGTTTCATTTTAATACAAATTTGTATATTGCATCAGAATATTGTGTTTTACTTTTTCAGATCTTTTTAACTTCTAAAATCAATATTAAAAAAAGTATGCAGTACAGATTTATAGAAGATATGACTGGTAATGGACTTATTAATTCTGCAGGTAAGGTAATTAAAACTCTTTTTTTCTGTTGTAGAGTATATGTTATATGCAAAAATAACTTTTACTTTTTATATGAAAAGGCGACCAATGGAGAGCTGAGAGAAAATTATTAAACCCAGCTTTCCACTCTTCAATTCTGAAAGATTTTCTGAGAGTATTTAATTTACAAGCAAGTATTTTAGCACAAAAACTGAAAAAAGAAGTTGGTGGTTCTGAGTTTGATGTATATCCTTATTTATCGCGTTGTTCCCTGGATATTTCATGTGGTAAGTCAATTAAAATATTTTAACAATAATTTTAAGTTCCAATTTTATTTACTACTGTTTAATTTAAATAACAGAAAAGCTCATTGATGATTTTATTACCATATTTCATCCATATGAATTATAATTTGTTATGCTTTGATCTTTTGAATTTGAATAAACATTTACTAGTGTACCTACTGTATGTAAAGATGTATCTTAAAATAATGACTTAAAATTTGTTTACGATTCAAAGGGTTATATTTTATACAAAATTGAATATACGTTCCACAAAAACATTGATTTATCGGAGCGTTTGCTTCCAATTTTAACTTTATCGCTCTACTTCGTAAAATGAGAAAATATTGTAATCTTCCGCAGAAAATCTGCAAATATTTGACAAATAACTCTTATTGTCGGGGCCTGGTATCTAAAAAATAGTGTTCCTTTATGTAGTAAATTACATTTTCTAAAATATTGTGCAGTCAGTGTTTTGTAGGTCCTTGTTACCGAAAAATCAATCGGTGGCAAAACGTCTCTCTATCCGTCCGTCCGTTTTCAGGCAAAGCTACCGCCAAAACCGTTCAGCCGAATGTTCCTCCAGAAATTTGAAGGAACTCGAAGCCGTCTCGATTGAAATGGATATTTTGAGGAGTTGTTCAAAGACTGACGAATAGACGGACGGACCGACAGACACAAAGAGACGGGCGGACTGACAGACAGACGGAAGGACGTATTGAAAAAAAAAAACACTTTTTCGGTATCAAGGGACCCCAAAACGTGTATTTCCGTTAAAATCTGGAAATCGATTTTCTGCAGCATTACAGAACTTTCCCTATACTACGAATATTACTCTGTATATATGTACGAATGCGGGAAAGTAATATGTTCCTATAATTTTTAGTGAAGAGAATTTTTATGTTTGAATTGTAAAATCAATTTACGTCACCTCACTCGAATGCTTATTCGTAGCAATTAAATTTAATATTGATGTAAGTATGAGTGTGTATGTTTTTTTTTCAGAAACTTCAATGGGAGTAAGAATGAATATTCAAGACAATCAAAATGACGAATTTCTTGACGCAGTAGCCAAGTATGTTGAGTATTATGCATGAAAATTTCGAATATAGTATTTATGGGTAAACTGAGTTTGTTTTAGAACCAAAAGAAAGCCTGCACCGTGATTCATAAAAACATTTCTTCGAACAACATGTCTGCATTTCCTCAGAAACATACTTTACATGAGATATTGTAGGTCATACATTTTCCTTAAAGGACATAAATCATCAGTAATGTAATTGTAATCAAATGATTTCTTTAACCTTTCAGCGGACGCGAGTAAACTCTTTTCACCAGCAGGCGCGTGTCGTAAATTTTACGTAACACAATACCATCTGAATAAAACAAAGTAATTGTAGAACAATGCAATTTTTTGTCGCATTATAATATCTAAGAATGCTATTTACTACCAAAAAACATATCTGTCGATAATAATTCGTATTTAGTATCATAAAGCTCATGTTCCGATCCAGTATTGTGATGATGCTCGGCTACATTTTCAACACTCAGGTCACTGACACTATGAGTATCCAATACATTATCTACCTCCTCATCAGACAGCTCTTGTAGAATATTCTGAATTTCATTCACATGAATTCTTTCTCAGGACATTTTACCCAAAATTTCGATTAGACCAAATTATAATACAATATTTTAAAACAACAACAGGCGCGCATCCTAAAATTTACACCACTGTACACTTATCCCTTATAGAACGTTACAAAAACGAATATCGCGTGCAAACAAAACAGCGTCTTCAGGAATGCATCAGTAAAAGCACCTGCAAGGAAAACCAAGATCGTCTTGGCCAACAATGAGTTTACAGAAAACGCAAAAAGTCTGTTATTGTAAAATTTACGTCCGCGCGCCCGCTGGATGGTTAATAAACATAAGAAATCTAAATATGTTATACTAGCTGTGGCTGTCGGAATTCTATTGGTGGTGGCAGTTAGTGATGCGATATCGATAACAAACTAAAACAATGAAAACAAAAATACTCAGTGTAAAAGCCAGAACCACGGCCATCCTTAGTACAGGAAGACCTGAGTGCCCACAGTAAACTCAAAAGGTACTCACTACACTAAATGTAACAGAATGTAAACTAATGCGCCCGTTCGATTGTGAATTCGTCACATCCATAAGAGACGCATACAAACACAGGGTTAAGGGAGCTGAGACAGCCAATCCGTAGATGGCTCAGAGGTTTACAAAGAGGCCGGCAGATAGCACTCCCGCCCTGGTCTTTGCAGAGGGTATTTCTAGGGCGTTGAAAAACTAACCTCTCGTTCAAATGAATTACTTCATAGAAACATGATTTGAAGAAACGATATGTTACACACATTCGGGGTGAAAATTATGTTTTCCTTCCTTTCCATTGGTGGAAATAAAAGAGCAATTGAATGATAAAAATTGGATCTTTCCAAAACATTTGATAGCACAAAACTCTCTTTGCCTTCTTTGATGTGACTTTAAATTGTTACTGTACACACACAAAAGATATTCAAATTCCACAGACTATGCTCCGCCTATGACTAATACTTGCATGGAAATATCAGGTCTTTGAAGAAGCCTCGCACAAAACTTCATACGTGATTCTGTCTTTTGGTTGTAAATGTAGAACACTGCAAAATTTGTAAGGACAGAAACCTTCATTGTGAAGGAATTTCTGTACTATACCCTTCGATAACACCAACCGATAAGGTACTCTTCTTACATTGATGGATGGATTTTCTATTGCTTGTATCGCAAGATCACTTGCTTGTTCCGAAGCTGAAGGCCTCAATCGGAGATCAGAGATAATGAACCAATTTCTTGCAACCTTGTGAAAGTCTTCATTAATAAGCTTTTATGCGGTAAAATTAGCTAAACAAATCATCTGCGATATTAATGAACTGCTCTTTCTGCACTATCGTCACAAAATTCGTAAACATTAATTACGTCTGCAAATTCTCGCACTGATATGAGTATCAACCGCGTCATTTCTACCCTCGACAAAATTAACCACGTGAATATCGCTAATAGAGTAAGAGTTGACTCAATTATTCCTCCATTACCGAAAATAGTTTCCACTCAAAACAACTTGAAAGGTAAAGTTTTAAAGTTTCGTCGACCAGACACCCATTTTCATGTACCCATGTATATAGACAAGGAGAGAACTGACCCTCAAAATTTGTCATGACCTGTATGAACCGTTTCGGCCGGCATTCCTTTTACAAATAACGAGAAAAGTTGCTATCGTTTGAAGTTTCGACATTGTTTATATTAGGCTACAAGTTTTTGTATACACATATTAAAATTGTTTGAAAAGAAAATGGCGTATGTAAGAGTGTCAAATGCTAAAAATGAGATGTATTTATTAAAACGGTTCCCTGAATTCTGCAGCAGTAATGTAAAGCGGTGTGACGACCTCAACTCATGTCTGATCTATGGAACTAGTATTATTTCTATCATGTGTTAGTTATTCCTATGGTCAGACAACATATATCTAGCATTTAGTTGCCCATTAGATTCTGAATGAATGCGAAATAAACTGGGTCACCATTTTCTTCACAATTTTTCTTCTTCGCTTCACAATTTTCTTGAAAGTTGTTCCTGATTTTGAAATCCAGTTATTATTATTATTGTTATTATTATTATTATTATTATTATTATTATTATTATTATTATTCCTCTAAATCACGACTAAAGATGTTATCTGTCGGCTGAATATAAAATCTACTCCAGGTTGAAACCAGCTACCTAAGGGGTAGATCTAGAGACTGTCGGTGCCTCTACAATACTTTGCGCAAAATGTGAGCTGTTCCAAATAAAGCTATTTCTTGCCCTTCCCAGTCTTTTGAATTACCTGGGATTTTAGACAAGTTCTTACACAAATTTTGCGGAACAAATCCCAGAGCTCCGATAACTATTGGTACGACCTGTGCTTTTACGCCCCACATTCGGCTGATCTCGATTTCCAAACTCTTGTATTTAATACGTTTCTCTGCCTCCTTGGCAACGACGTTTTGATCGCAAGGTACAGCAACATCGACAAGTAAACACGATTTGTTCTCCAAATCCCGGATGACTATATCCGGTTTGTTTGCCGCTATCGTGCGATCAGTTTGAATTTGTTTGTCGTACAATATCGTACACAATCCAAAAGACGTCACATGTTTCGGTGAGTGTTCGTACCACTTGGGGCATGTGTTCGGAACTTCGAGGGCGGTACAGATCTGCCAGTGGATGTAACTACACACCCTGTTGTGTCTTTTCAAGTATTCGGTCTTTGCTAGGATTGGACAAGCTGAGGCAATATGATCGATGGTTTCTAAGTGGTCCTGACAAATGCGGCATTTATCATCTTAGGAAATTTTGAGAACCGCTTTATCGTAATGTCGTGTTCTCAAGGCCTGATCTTGGGCAGCTATTACAAGTGCTTCTGATTCTGGCTTCATTCTTCCCCTTTTAAGCCACATAAATCTGATTGATCTTTATTGATCTGCACCTTGTTCATTCGTTACAAATATTGTCCGTGGAGTGGTTTGTCTCTCCACGATTTCTTTAACATTTTCTGTGTATCAAATTTCATGTTAAGTAGCATCAGAATTTCAATATGTCTGTCATTCTCGTTGTCTTGCATAGTATTGTTCGCAATGCTTTTTGCTACACTTACAATGCCTCTTTCTCCCATTCTTCGTCAGATTTCATGACCTGCCTCATTAATGGGTCATCTTGATGACTGACTACGTACTTTCCCATCCCAGTTATTGCATTGTGCTAGGAGGTTTCAATTTGTCTCAGGCCTCTTCCTCCTTCCTTACGTGACACATAAAGTTTATGTCCATCAGCTCGGGGGTGGGCAACATGATGCATTGTAAGCAGTTTTCTGGTTTTTCGATCCATGAGCGAATTTCCTCTTCAGTCCAGTCTACTAGTCCGAAACTGTATTCGTCTACAGGCACCGCCAAACTACCTATTGCTTATATTTATTCCTTGAGTTCAGAGCGGACTGCAGGACAAGTCTCACTCTTCTATAATACTCCTTGCGAATTCTCTCTTTCATTGTGTCGTTCGAGATAGTCTCACATTCTTCAATGCCCAGACGTTTTACCTGGCTCAAGATCTTGAATCACAGTGTGCGTATCAACTTCAATGTTCTCTGACGTGGTCATTTTGCCTCCTTTTAAGTTGACTTTTGCACACTCCTCAAGACCAAACTTAATGCAGACATCATTGATGAAACCATTGATGACGGACAGCATTTGGGAGAGAATCGCTTCATTCTTAGCAAATACTTTAAGATCATCCATGTACAATAAATGTGATACTGGCCTTTCATCACCATGGAGCTTGTAACCAAAGTCAGTGTGCGACAACTGTCTCGATAGTGTGATCAAACTAATGGAAAACAACAGGCGGGATAGCGAATCTCTTTGGAAAATTCCCGTGTTAATCTGAATACGTCTTGTTTCTACTGCTCCCTTTCCACTGTATATTAGTAACCTGGTTCTCCATAACTTCATACTAGCCTTGCAAAACTCAATAGATCTAGGATGAAATCGATAGATCTCCAGGGTCTTCAAAATCCAATCGTGTGGTACACTGTTAAAGGCCTTCTGATAGTCAATCCAAGCCATACTCAAATTAACAGCTCTTGCTAGATGGGAATGTAATGCAATTAATTTCTTAATCCAATAAATCTGAATCTTATCAATCCCTGGGAATTTCCAGTTTGCCATCTTAATTGCTTGGTAGGGGTCCTCTTCCCAGAATTTGCGAACACATTCCACTGTTTCCACGAGTCCATTGGCAGCATCAAGGTCAGATTGAAGCCAAGATGCGTCTTGGTCTTTGTTGTAGGATCTGCTCTCCTCCCAGATTCCTGCCCAAAATGCCTCGACGTCAGTTTTTGAAGGAGTAACAGCTTTGCCATTCGGTTTTTGAGTCAGATTGCGATAGAATTTCTTCGCGTCTGTTTCAAACGACCGGTTCTGTATACGGAAATCGTCTCTACGTTTGTACCGTCTAATTCGTTGAGCCCATGCTTGGATTTTTTTTAGCTTTTCGCTACCATTAGCCTTGTTGTGTCATTTTCAATTAGGATTTTTTTGTTTAACATGGAGTATTTTTGTCGAACTTTAGAAGTATGATTTGATTTAGAAGATGCCTCGGCTAGGAGTGATATTTCACGCCGTGTGTCGGCTATCTGTTTGATAATTCTTTTAGCCCATAGAGGTACGGAGCTGTTTACTCTGTCTGGCTGTCGGCCATCGGTGTTCTTGGCTGGCCCCAAAATTATCTGAGATACTATATATTATTAATATTATTATTATTATTATTACTTGTATTACTGATGAATTGCTTATTTTAAAGGCAATCTTTATTATTTTAATGCAAAATAATAAAATACGGATTTGTTTGTTAATGGAGAAGTTGAAAATGCTACCAACCTTTCTCAGGGGATTTTTCACAAGAATATTATTTAGAGGATTTACATAACTATATACAAATATCTTTGTATAAAGTATTTACTTAATATACAGTAGTTACATCATATTTTTACAAGCTAGAAATTAGATATAATTAAATCATACATAATTTAATTTTTCCGCAGCATGGAAGCCTGTATTGTACACAGATGTTTACGACCGTGGCTTTACTTAGATTTTATATTCAATTTAACGCATATGGGGAAACAGCAAAAGAAATTTTTAAAAATCATCCATGGAACTACGAAGAAGGTACGTAAATTGTTATATTCAAATATTCTCAATATTCAGTACTGTACTATTTATATTTGACCAGTTTAATTGCAGGTAATACAACGCAAGAAGAGCGAGTTCCTTGTCGAGGAGAACGAAAAAGTTGGACATGAAAATGGCTTTGGTAAGTGACAATGGCGAACGGTCACGTACATATTTGTATGAATGGATGGATACGTGGATGGATTTAGGGTATATATTGTGATAATGCAAAAGACCTTCCCCTATAAATATAAGCAATTTAAAATAATATTTATTACAATACATTTGTACATGCAGGATTCAATTGTAATATACATGGGTTGCTATAGTAACCGAATGCAAACCAACAGCAGTCGCGGGGGATATACAGGAATTCATCTCGTCTACAATAATTCATATAGCTAGAAAGCAATGCCCCATGTAGATGAAAATCTACAAGTACAGAGAGCGTACTCACGACCAGAAGAAACTATTGCTCCGTCACCTTAAAGTGAGAACTAAATATCCAATGTGGCTTTTCAACCTATATAAAGCGTTTAAGCATTTGATTGCAGTATAGCGCTTATGGAGGACAGCGTTACCACTTCTCACATAGAGCTCACGCGCAACACTCTACAATGCTAGATACTCAGATTCACATGGAATGTTGCAGCTGCCCACAACCACTATCAATTGCTTGAGTAGGACGAGGCTCTGGTGCATGGAAACCGCCGCCGCGCATCTTCTCACCCGAGAGATGATGTTATCTGTCTCACGTCTCTGGGGGTCAGGTGAGAAACATCCCGTTCTTACCGCTGGGTTGAAAATATCTCCGGTAGAATTGTTTTCAATTCATTAATTAAAGGTTAAATAGACGACTTAATAATACAAATTAAGGAGTGTTTTTATAACAAAGATATATATATATATAATAAATTATAAAAATAACTTATAAAATTAATTAAAAAATAAATATAATAAAACAGAAATCATAAAAACTTTAAATACAAATTATAACTGAAATATCAGGTATAAATATACGTAGCAAACTAACGCCAACTCCGGGTGAAACAGACTGTTTATACTTCAAACACTAATGGGACTTTAATTGCTGTTTTTCATGAAAGACAGATATCGAGATTAATGTTACTAATTTTCAGTCTCAAGTAATTTTACACAACCAGTTTAGTTACATAATTATTTTTATGTAAAATAAAGGGGAAAAGCCAATTCATAAAGTTTGAAATTCTGGCATGGTTCAGTATGATTCAGTTTTTAACAAGTTTTTCTTCATAAACGGCAACAGTAATAAATATCTGTTTAGAGAAATAAATTAGTATGTAATGTGTATTTAATTATGATCTTGGTTTGATTCGATTGTGCTCGTTGGTTCTCTCTATAATCGCATTTGAAGTTCTGAGATGGGTGAATAATGATTCAGTTTTTAACATTATTTTCTTCATAAATGGCAACAGAAATAAATGTCTGTTTAGAGTAACAAATTAGTATGTAGAGTGTATTTAATTGTATTCTTAGTTTGGTTTGATGATGCTTGTTGGTTCCCTCTATATTCGTATTTGAATTTCTGGAATGGTTGAATATGATTCAGTTTTTAACATTTTTTTTTCATTAACGGCAACAGTAATAAATGTCTGTTTAAAATAATAAATTAGTATGTAATGTGTATTTAATTGTGTTTTTGTTGGGCTTGATTGTGCTCGTTGGTACTCTCTATATTCGTATTTGAATTTCTGGGATGGTTGAATAACTATGATTCTGATTTTAACAATATTTTTTTCATAAACGGAAACAGTAATAAGTTTATTTTTGGAGTAATAAAGTAGTATATAATGTGTATTTAACAATGTTTTTGGTTTCGTTCGATTCTGATCGTCGGTTCTCTCTATAATCGTATTTGTAGTTTTGGCATGGTGTCATGCGGGTTGCATATCTACGATGTGTGTTTATTTTTATTTAGGATCGTCTCCTGTATTATTTCAGTAGTATACCTTTCCGTTCCGGCTCTCACACACAAACAATCTTTATAACTGACGTCTCTAAATGAAGAGAATTTCAGGGAGACTTGACGAATTGCACTTTGACTTTGAAAATATGAAGGATTTGTTTAAAAAAATGCATCCAATTATTCAAGTCAAATGCAACCCGCAGCACTTGTCAAAGTGTTTTATCAAATAACTCCTAAACAAAGCGTTCTAGGGCTTTAAAAACTAAAATTTTGAGGCCAAAAGCCTCAAAAAATTGTTTCTCACATCATAATCTACAAGATGAGACTTTTTGGAATTCTTCAAATAAATTTTCGGTTCGGCGCTTCAATACCACCATTGCCACCTAAATATTTCAGCCCTTCTTGCTGATAGCCATTTCTGTGGCGAAACGCTTAGAAGGCTTAGATTCGTCAATCTTATATTTATACTTTCTGTATACACCGTGGTTTGGGCAGTCAGACGAGATTTATTTCCATAATTATTAATTGTGCTTAATATTATTAATTGTATTATAATTATAAATTGTGTTTTTTTGTTTGTTCTTCTTCTTACTTTTATTTTAGGCTAGAGCCTGTTTCTTTACAAAGGATACTTAATTAAAATTTTAAAAAACCTGATACATTACATTTATGTAGTTATATTTATAAATTGGCACTATATTCATGCTGTGTTGTTTCACAAAATGTCTTTCCACCTAGTTCTTGGGCGTCCTACTCTTCTCCTTCCTTCCGGTCTTCTATCTCTAGTCACTTTCACCAGTCTGTCTTCTTCCATTATGTCTATATGGTCATTCCATCTCTTTCTTCTTTCTCGAACCCAGTCTGAGATTTTATCTATTTGGCAAGTTTGTCTTATTTTAATATTAGGTTCTTTATCCCTTAGCGTTTTATTTGTAATTTTTCTCAACACCCGCATTTCCGACACTTCCATCATTTGGCATATTTTTTTTAGTCTGCTCTAGTTTCAGCTGCATATGACAATACTGGTCTAATTACTGCCTTATATGTTCTAACTTTAGTGTCTTTTCTCAGATATTGGTTTTGCCATATCGAGTGGTTGAGACAGCCTGCTATTCTATTTGCTTTTATGCTTTGTTCCTTAGCCTCTTTTATAGATCGGCCATCACTAGTTATTTTTACGCCTAGATATTGTATTTCCATCACTTGCTCTATTAGGTATTCGTTTATAGCTAGTTTGCATCTTAATGGCTCTTTCGAGATTGTTATGCACTTAGTTTTTTGTGTGGATATCCTCATGTTGAATGACTGGCATGTCTTGTAGAATTGAAAAAGGAGGCGTTGTAAATCATCTTCATTTTCGGCAATTAAGACTGTATCGTCTGCATAACAGATTGAGTTTATGTTATAAGAGCCGAAATAATATCCTTTTTTGTTCGAAAGATTGTTTAGGATGTGTTTCATTACCAGGTTGAAGAGTATTGGACTGAGGGAGTCTCCTTGTCTTATTCCTTGAACTGTTGTTATGGCTTGGGATATTTGTTCGTTATGTTTTACTTTCATTCTGGTGTTCATATATATATTTGCTATTAGTTTAATAAGGTTGCAGGGGATATTTTCTTTCTTTAATAATCTTACTATATCTACAAGGCGTACGCTGTCAAATGCTTTCTGTATGTCTACGAAACACATATATGCAGGTTTGTCGAATTCCAGAGATTTCTCAACAATTTGTCGTATAATGAATATCGCATCATTACATGATCTTCCTCTTTTGAATTCTTGCTGTTCTTACAAATACAAATTACAAACACAGACAAATTATAAATACAGACAAATGTTTCTTTGTTTAAAAATATATAAAGGTAACTTGCAATGGGGGGTGGGTTTTAACATGCGGGAGTTCTCGCACGGGTACGCTAGTGTGAATTTATTTTTCATAAACGGGGAGAGTAATTAACTTAATTTTTGGGTAATAAATAAGTAATAAATGAGTACTAAATATTCCATTTGGTTTGGTGAGATCGTGCTATAGTGGTTGTGCCAGCTTGACACAGCCCTACTTGGCGCTGTAGAACAAAACTAAATATTTCACGTCAAATGCAACCTGCAACACTTGGCAGCAATATCGTTAAATAACTCCTGAACGAAGCGATCTAGGGCGTTAAAACTAAACTTTTTGAGGCGTAAGACCTCAAAGAAACGTTTTTCACATCGTAATCTACAGGATGAGGCTGAAAACATTCTATTACATTTTTGCTGGTCCGGCGCTTCTCGATATTATCTCACCTGCTCAGATGCGTTCAGAATCGGCAACTAAATGTGAATGCGAGGGACAGAGAGAGGCAGAGACAGAGACACTTAAAGACAGTTCGACTGAGACAGGGATAGTGAGAGACGGAAAGACAGAGAGAGAGAGAAAGGGAGCTGGAAGGGGAAAGAGGGAGATGAAGGGCAGAACATCTGCTGGGTTCCACTAGTGTCATATAAAGTCTCTCGAAAATACAATTGTTTTCTGTGAAAACTAGCTCAAAATTCTGCATTTTCAAAAACGCTGAAACTCCATTTTCTCAAATATAGATCCAAATTTTGTCTTCAAACATTTTGAATGGATAGTGCCAATTGCTTTCTTTAATACGACGTAAAATTAATTTTGGGTTGTTTGTTTTCAAAAAATTACACACATGTAATTTTTTTGAAAGATCTCTCACGCCTTTAATATGCACATTTCCAGCAATTTGAAAACACTATTATATTTTTGAGTTAGAGTGCAAATTAAAGTGCTTCTAATGAACTTTTTCAAGATCACAAACGATTCCTGTGAAAAAAGCTCCAATTTTCGCAGTTACAGTAAAACTTAAACGCCATTTTCTTAAAAACCGCTCCAATTTTTTTTAAAGAAAATTGCCATTTAGGGCGAGGTTTTACTGTTCATTAATACTCTTAAAATAATACTTCTGTTCTACTATTAAGAATCTGAAAAATCAAGAATATGTCAAAAAATGTATTTAGGGCAGCGATAGGTAGCAGCTGGCAAGAATACGTGGCAAGTCCGAATAACTAACCGAGACCAAAGGAAATGGAAAGCTAATACGGGAAAGTCTCTGCCATTCTTACTTTCTTGCCTACTACTTACGTACTAGATGGTATCAAATACTGCAAGGGTTTGTGCGGACAATGCATAATACTCTTTTCGAACACTCAGCTAATAATTCATCTCATATTTGCTTTTGAAAGCACATTGTACGACAACTACTGGTTGAATGTCTTTGGCATTAATATTATTAACTGTAAAATTTCTAATTCATTTTTAGATATGTTTAAATGTATTTCACTGTTTTTAATAAGTGAAATTCAAAAATAAATACTCTATTTTTCCTTTCACATCGCCTGTTGAGAATCGCTGAGTATTCAAGATCACTGAACGATATGAAATGTTCGTTCGGAGCGCACGAAATATTGTTTTTATTACCGTCTAACTCAAGAACCATGATTCATACAGAAATGTGGTTGATCTCATATCAAAATTTGGACTTCCCTTGTCATTTCATCCGCTGGGTGTTTGTGCTTTTCAGCAATAATAAAAAAGTTTCTCGCATAGTGAAAATTTAAGGACGTCAAAATGTAGAAATAAGCATTTGGCTATCATTTATAATTAATTTCATGGAAATTAAACCATAAAACTAAATTACAAAATAACCATCACATTCATAAGAGTTCTGGGAATAACTGGTAAAAAACTCAATTGTCTAAGATTAACACAACTGAAGCTATCGTTGAATGAACTTGTTAAGTATTTGCGCGTGAAACAAGATGGGCGAGTCGAATAACCCCGGTCTTCCTGAATCGGCAACACAGCTTGCGGTAGAAAGAGAGAGTCTTATGTAAAATTGTATTGGATAGAAAGAGAGGGCAATACTCCATAAGACGGCGTACTACAATCAAATGTTTGGATGCACAATAGATGTCTGTACATTTTGTCTGCTATGGCTGCAGTGATAACTTTGTACAGTACTGGCAAACAAGTAATTGGCCTGTAGTTCTTCGCCAAAGAGCTGTCTCCCGCTTTGGGTAGCAAATACGTGATGCCGCGTGTGAGCCATTCCGGGAGTTCCTTTGGGTTTTCAAAAATTTTATTAACATCCTTTGCTAGATGCGAGTGTATTGCTGTTAATTTCTTAATCCAATAAATCTGGATCTTATCAATCCCGGGGAACTTCCAGTTTCCCATGTTCTTAATTGCTTGGAAGAGGTCCTCTTCCGAGAATTGGTGAACATCTTCCACTGTTCCTACAAGTTCATCGGCAGCATCAACTTCAGATTGAAGCCAAGATGCGTCTTTGTTGTAGGATCTGCTCTCCTCCCAGATTCCTGCCCAAAATTCTTCGACGTCATCTTTTGAAGGAGTAACAGCTTTGCCATTCGGTTTTTGAGTCAGATTGCGATAGAATCTCTTCGCGTCTGTTTCAAACAACCGGTTATGTACACGGAAATCTATTCTACGTTTGTAACGTCTAATTCGTTGAGCCAATGCTTGAATTTTCTCTCTAAGCTTCTTAACTACCATTAGCCTGCTGGTGTCATTTTCAATATGGTATTTTTGTTCAACATTGAATATTTTTCGTTGAACTTTAGAGGTGTGCGTTGATTTAGAAGATGCCTCAGCTAAGAGTGATATTTTCTTTGTAGAGAGTAATATTAATTTGATTAGTCAAAGACTGCCTTTTTAATTATTATAATTCTTATGTAAGTCCAATAATTTTCAGGCAGACTCAACATTAATGTATCTTTATTGTACAATCTTTCCAACCTTTCGAAGGTCATTGACCTTCCTCATCAGGGTCTAGTAAATACAATATAATAATAATAATAATAATAATATTAATACAGAACATTATTTCATTTGATTATATGTAGATATTTTTACAAAATCTTTATTTACAAATACAACTTATAAAATACAACTTACAAGAGACTGACTGCATCAATGAATTTCTGTATAAATTATTAGCTGAATAAATTATGTTTCTTTCACTTTTTTGAAAACAATTGATTATAACTCCACCAAGTTGAGAATGATGTTTACAGCAGCGCGCCACCGTTTGTGTTTATAGACGAAGCGACAGAGACGGAGATATAAGGACACTCAAATCCAATTAAAAATGGGACCCTTCGAAAAAGCGCGATTCATTTTGTCACAATTCTGTTATCTTTCCAAATATTTTAACAGTATTTGGACGTGTCTGCACCTCATATTAGAAGAAATAAAATGTTAATTTTTTCAGTAGAATAATTCAATTTTAATTGAATTCCTTTGATGAGCAGACAATTTGTACAGTAACATTCATAAACTTGTAAAACATTTAATTTAACTTAAGTAGTTTTTCAGAATATATACCAAATCAAATTCTTATTATCTAAGAAGCAACTACCACCGTAATAAATATTCCTCAATATTTATATCTTCAATATTTGTTACTTCATTATTCTTTACTATGGTTCTTTACTATTAGAAATTGCGAACCAATTAAAACTTTCTAAATGACAATTTTTTTCTTTTATTAATTCTTTCTCATTTTCTAAATATATTACATCTCTACTCCCATGAATTACATTTTCTTCTATATCAAAAGACGATAAGCTTTTCTATTTTTCGAATAACCCACGAAGATAGCTTGTTTTGCTCTCTTATCACTTTTTTTCTGGATATATCATTATTCCTATTGTATGTTCTACATCCAAATACTCTAAAATATTGTAATGAATATTTTAAATACTTGTGACAATAAATTTAATGTTTGGGTATTTTACTGCATAAAGTAAAAAAAGATAAATGCAGAAGATTATAAAATGTTTGAATTCATCCATAACTCGTATTTCCCAAAGCTACACCCATAAACAACTCGCTTCATGCTCCACGCGACTTTTGTTAGCGAGACTGATTGTACAGACCCGTGTTTACACTGTTAGTACCATGATGTGCCGCAATCACCTCCTTCATTCTTCGCTTGGTCAAGCTATACATATTTTTTCAGAGCCACCTCAGAATGTAAATATTTTGAAATTGATTAGGAGTTTCATGTAACTTTTTTCAGAGCCCTAATTTGAATGTAAATATTTCTAAAAACAATCGGCAGTATACTAATAAATGCTGTTTCAACAGGTGAATTATGTTAGACAAATTTGATAAGTGCTGTTTATTTTTGAAAAACATTAATTAAAGGGTCCTAAAGTTTTGTGAAAGTATTCCGCTCTGTCATAGCATTTTTCAATTGTTCAAATAAAGAAATGTCAAAATGTAGTTTCGATGGCTATAGATGGCAGCTGCCATGGGTGTGTGTCAATTTCGAATAGTTAACTGAGACCAAAGGAAATAGAAAATGAGTACAGGAAAGTTTGTGCCATTCTGTATAACCACTAGTTTCTTAGTATTATTACCACAGTGCAGACAAAGTTTCTGTTGGTTGTATAATTGATTGTTATATTCAGAACTTAATTTCTAAAAGTTTATGTCCCGAAACGCTTTTTAAATTTCTTTATTATTATTATTATTATTATTATTATTAATAGAAATAATTATACATTTATTGTATAATTAAATTAATTATCTGTTTTCATAACGCCGTTCCGTCTTGTTCCGCCAGAAATGAAGCCCTGGTTATATTATAGTCAGAGCAAGGAATGTCTCATGTTAAATAACGTAATATTGCGAAAGTTAAATAATTACGACATTCATGAAGAAGGTCAATGTTATTATTTTAGAAGAATTGAAAAGTTAGAATATTTCCGATAACTTTTTACAAGAGATTCTCATCCTGAATTACCGTAGGGCATGATTGAATTGCCCCACTTTTATAAATTTTTTGAGTCTAAATATGCCTTTCTGTTTCGAAAATTTCATTCGTAATTAATGAGAAAAAATGCCCGAGGCATTGAAAATTATATTACAAAACGTTTAATATAGTAGGAACAGGGAAAGCGTAATAAGTCTCAATATTTTAATTGGAAATTCCCTCCCTCTCCCCCACACACAAATAAAAGTGCCGCTCTTATCCCCCACGAAACCTCTAATGATCGCAACACGAATGTGCTAAAGTGGTATTGCTTAATTAAACATTCTTGAATTCCAGAATATAAAAAGAGATCTGCGTTTTTAGACTTGCTACTGCAACATGAAAGAGACGGACATTTAACTGATCGAGACATTCAGAATCAAGTTGGAACGTTTCTGTTAGCGGTGGGTATTGTTTTGTTTATTTTTTAAGGCTTAAGTTGTTGTTAATGTTTTGAAACATTTTAACTCTCATAAAATGTACTAAAAACATTTTTAAAAAATGGATTGTTTTGTTATTATAGGGTTATGATACAATTGCAGTACAAGCGGCCTCATGTATGTGGACACTCGCCACCTATCCAGAATTCCAGGTAATTTATCGTATTTTGTTCCATTGTATTTGTAGGTTTTATGAATTAAATCTTTTTTATTATTATTATTATTATTATTATTATTATTATTATTATTTTCATTATCATATCTCTAATACTTTAATTCACTTTAGTTTACTAGTGCATAAATGTTAGCAGATAGATGTACCGTAATCTAAAAGAAAACATGACCACCAAATATAAATTAATTGCAAATTCAATATTAGTTTATTATTTATAGTATATATTATAAACTAACAAAATAATTTTCTACAATATACAAAAATCTTACAGATTTTACAACAGAAACCACATTGTTCTTTCCATAAATTCAAACCAATTACCGTAGATTGATGGTGGTACTATATTTAATTGCAAGTGATTCTAGTGAGAACATTACCATCTAGTCGCATTCCAAGGGAAGCAGGGGGTTCAAGGAATGGCTCCGGCTTACTTTCCTGTCTCTTTTTGTTTAGGCAAGGATTTACTGTTTCGTCTTTTAGGTTTTTTACTGTTGTAACCTCTCTGATTCCTTAAACCTTGGAACCTTGAGGAACCTTGGTTGCTCTGTGGTGGAATCCATGTATTACTCCTTGTAATATGTAATACTCCTGATAATAGTAAAGTTTACTTTTACTAAATAAACGGCGTAAGTAAACTATTGTTAGTGAAGGTCACAGACACACAGTGTGGGTTCTCTGTGGTGACCGTCAGCTATGACAATAATTATTGCATTCATTGTCATGTGATGTTCAACGATCCTAATTGAAAGTGAGAAGGGTGCCGTTATATACTATAGGTTAGAATTCTTTTAAGTATTAGTAATCTTTTTCAAATGAATCCTGACAGTGAGTTCATTGTTACAAAATCTGAATTTTTGAAAAAAGAAAAGTTGATGAATTTGAGTGGGTATTTGAATCTTATAAGAGCAACAAGAAAAATGAAGAAAAGAAAACTGGCAAAAAACAACCAATTGATGGGCATAAAGTGGATGTAAATAAAGTTACTCATGAAGTAGTGAAATTTGGCATAGCTGGGATGAAGCCTGAAGAAAGAAGGAAAGCTAAGGAGGCTTTATTAATAAAACTTGGTGCTAAACCTCCAAAAAGAGAGTACATGAATTATAAAACTTTAATGCAGAAAAACCATGAGGAAAAGACCCGTCTGGAGCTTTTGACAAAAACCCAACCTGATGATCCAATTAATAATTTATTGAATAGGACTAAAAAGAAAAAGCAACCAACACATGCCCAGAAACGAAAAAACAATATATTGGAAGCATATGGAAAGCCTGGTCAGAATACTGTGCATAAGAAACACAAAAAGTGAATTGAAGATTTAACAGAAGGTGTTAAAATAATTTTAATTTAAATACAAACAGGTTTGTTACCTTTTGTAAATAAATAATACCCTTTTTAAAATAACAAGTAATGTACTTCAGCTTCCGGGTCAATGACCCCCATCTCGATCAGGTTTTTGTCCAGTTTCCCTGATCCATTGAGCAAATGCTGAGATGTCCCCTTGTTTTGCTTCTGGACGTAAATGTAGCTTCACTGTGCGCACGTTTTGTTGAGCACTCCTTTTGCGTGTAGTTCATTTACAGTTGAAATTGATTTTCTATAACTCGGGAAAAAACATTTTCAAATATCTTTATTTTTCTAAAATAATTATTTTCTAAATTCATTTTTTCGTTTTTTTTTTCGTTTTGTTTTTAAATAAAATTCTGGCCCTCAAGAAGATGTGCGCAGATAAATTTCTTTCCCCACACGTCATATACAGTTTTTTACTGTTTTTTGACAAATAAATAAATAAAAACCTGATTGCCACGCATCTTCTTGACGGACGATTTCGGGGGTTCAGGGAACTCGCGCGTGCCTACAAAGACTACAGCCGTCCAGAAGCTGAATTGCTAACGCGCGTGTTTGCTGACACACCAAAAGAAAACGTGTAAATCAATTCTAAGTGAAAGTTTGGTCTTTCAACGTTCGCCGGTTGTTTACAAAAATTCGCAACAGTCGCCATTGGTAATAGCTTGATGGAAACCGGCATTCTCCAACAGTCAGGCCCGCCCCTTGTATACATTACAATCTTACTGTAGTATCTTTTAATGTAGATAACAGTTGTGCAATCGCAAAATTTTGATTCAGTTCTTCAGAGAAAAGTATTTGGACATCCCTGCCTCAAGGAAAGTGAGCGATTTGAAAGTGAGACAAGGGATTCTTCCCACGATAAATCGCACAGTCACAAAACACCACTATTTTCTAGCGAATTGAAACATTTTTTATGAGTTTTTGGGTTGAAAGTACGTGATACGTATTTTTTTCTGATCTGTTAAATGAAATATAATGGCTGCTTCTTATGGAAAATTTTGCTGTGATTTCAAATTTGTGAAGCATTTATTTGTAACAGGCAATTAAAAAAATACACATTAAGATATTGGTTTTATTTACTTATAATAATCTCAACTCAGTACGTAGTTTTGATCGATTGCTTATTGTATTTCGTTTGGGAATATCCTCTTTTAGTGCCCAGTAATAGTCTGCAAGCATATTTTAAATACATTTTCTCTTATAACATTTTTCCATGTCTTGGTGGAATCACTCACCATGTTTGTCGCTAACAACACCGTGATTTTCAGGAAATAAGTACAAGTGAAAATACAGAAAATATATAAGCAACATATTACATCCCAGAACGTTATAACTGTGAATAAATTCCGACACTCTTTCTTCATATGTCTGGACTTTTCTGTTACCAAGGAATTCCGTTTCGACCTTTTGAAGTGACGACCTTGCATCCTTTTCAGCACTATTCAAATTTGCCTCAAAGCAGTGATCCCGCATAAGCTTCATTTGTGATTCTACAAATACGCAGCTTTTTATTTTCACCTCAATGATCTTTGAGAATTTGTTCTTTGAATACGGGAAACCGGCCCACTTTTAACCACCACCTTCACAAATTTTTCATCAATCCGAATTTGGTGTGCAAGGGAGGAAGTAGTGTTTCTTAAACATCGATAGTTATCGATAGTTGTAACTATTGTTGACTATCGATATTGCGGCCGATAGTTTTTTGATAGTTTACGTCTTTACAGTATTATACAGACACTATATTTTTAATAACAAAAAAAATATTGAGAGCACACAAAACCGTCATGACTAGAGACCGGAAAAATATGTAGTATTAAACGTCAAAATATGTACATAAATATTTAATGAAAATAGTAAGAATATGTAAGAAATATGTAAAATCGGATGTAATATGTAATATTAAAATACATTTACGTTATACGAAATTAAATTTATAAAAACTGCTCACTTCACATCATACAACTTTCTCATCAGTAGTAAAAGCTTCATCTATTGTAAGCCAGGGCCGTCGTTTGCTGTTTGGGGTGAGGCTATTTTCCAACGGACTAAGGTCGGTATTTCGATCCTTGCATATTCTACATTGGGCTTTTTCTGCACGAACTGCCTGACTGCGTGAGACTTGAATTTATTGACTCGCAAGAGGTGTGCATAATGCGTAGTATGACCAGTGACGTAAAGTGCTGAGTGTTTTTTTTTTTTTTTTTTTGGAGAACACGAGGGAAATAATTTCGGAAATAAAGTGGCCGCGCATTCATACTAGAACTGAGAATCTCGAAGAAATTAGTTATAGAAGGCAGACTGGTGTAAGGCACGTGTGCACGCAATTCACCATGAGAGATAATTTTAGGGGGCTATTAACGATATTTCTTAGAAAATTCTCTTGAACATTCGGTGCTATCAACAAACTAGGTTTGATCACTGTAGTAGAATACAAGATGTTCTTCTTGTAATGTTAGTTCTTTAGTTTTGAAGAAACGTTTTTTTGAATATTCTGTTATCAAGAAAACATTACATTTGTTCATTTAATTGAGTGGAGATTTTTTGTGGGGCATTCTAGAGAATTTCGTGCACGAAATTATTTGCATGTATTTTGACGCAGTGTATAACGAGGGACAGTTAACTGCAATTTTCGTAAGCGGAAGGTACTACGAGATGTCATGCGAGAAGCATGTGCCCTTCACTCATCCCAACCGGAATTTCACTTTTTTTTCATTTGTTGAGCTTTAACTTGTTTTGTAACTGAAGACATTACTGTGATTCCAAGTGGTGCAAATCTTAAAATCAATGCGTGATGACTTTGCAGTTGATTCTCCCTTTTTGATATTTTTTTGAATTGTGTTTATTTTTTTTTAACTGTGTATTTTATTTGTGCATCAATGTTATTGTCATTCAATGATTATTGTGGTTTCGCTTCAACGCGTGTCCAATTACATGTTGTTCTGTGGTCACGACTTTGTGTTTTCTTTCTTATTTGAAATCTTCGGATGAGCCACGATCCCACTAAACCCGCTAGTGGGATCGTCGCTATATATATATTCATAAAATATGGAATTAAATTGAAGGAAATTGATAAAATAAGAAAATATCTTGTGAAAACAGCAAAATACGTAAAATATGTAATGTACTACTAAATATGTAAAAATATGTAACGAGCAAATTCGATATTATTCGACAAATTCGATATTCGATATTAGGAGGGTTATGATTCGCCAAGATTACAATTTTGAGAACGTTAAGTAGAAAGATAAAAAATACGTAATTACATAAAAATCCAGTCTCTAGTCATGACTACGTAAAATAAATAAATCAAGAAATAGTTATGTTTCTGAACGATGTATTTAACAATATATTTTTTTATATAAATTTTATTTACAATATATAAATAATTGCTATAAAAATAACTTAGTATGTTATGAATTTTATTACTGAATAAATTATATTTCCTATTTATTTATTTTATATGCTATTTTGGTTTAACATATTTTACATACATTTTACGATTATTTATCATAGATAAATGGTTCTATATTGTGTACATAATAATGTAATACATGTACATTATTATAGATATCCATTGAATTTGTTTGTATTAATATTTAATGCGTATATGTGAATGTTTCATTAATAAAATGTGTAATATATTAAAGTAGTAATTTATTTTGCAGGGTTTTGTACAAAAGTACAAATTTCTATCTAAACACAAATATTTGATACTATCGATACTGTAGATATTCAATTACGATAGTATCGGAAACTATCGATAGTGAAACAATCGATGTTTAAGAAACACTAGAAGGAAGGTGCGTTTTTCCCTTGGTCTTACTTGGGATTCCAGCAACTTTGGTAATGCCGAAATAATAGCCTGTGGGATGGTCTTTTAGTTCCCTCCGTGCCATGGAAATTGCAAATGGCATATGTCGCAAATTTCCGTTAAGCCAACAACTAAGTAATGATACTACATAAGGAGCATAGCAAGTATGAGGGGTCCATAATTTGTACTGATTGCCGATTTGACACCAATCTGATACAATTTATATGCCTTTCTTCTTAAAGGGAATAATATTCCTCCTCTGGTTCTTCAGAGTTATCTCAGTGAACACATAAGAGAAATTATTTGGATGGTTAACCCGCTGCTGTGGTATCGCAAGGAATATGTGTGTAAAAAAAAAACTCTAGAACGCAACGAATAGCCGAGTCGTCCACTACTAAATTATCAACACCTTTCTCGCTTGACATGCAGGGCTCAACTAACATGTGTACTTAGATTTTTATTTCTTGGCGCATGGTGGCGTGTTATCTCAATGGAATATCTCACGGTATTTCGCGTCGTCTCGATCGTGCCGCTAGGAGTCGCATTATCGCAACTGCATCGAGCAGTGCTGCCAATCGTGAGACTCCTAGCGGCACGAGAGCTCCAACCGAGAACGATGCGAAATACCGTGAGATATTTCATCTTGATGACACGCCCCCACGCGCCAAGAAAATGAAACAAGTATAGTGATCCACATACACAACGCACCGAGTTGGCGCAGTGTTTACGTGTGTCACTGCAATTCCCTTCGCAATGCCCGAAGTTGCTTAACCGATTTGACTGGTCTGACATCTATTTCACGTCGTGAGTGCAATCTACTGCATCATACAATGTTGGCGACCAACGACTTTAAATACACCTGCAAGCAACTAGCGTTTCAGCATAAACGAGACGTGACTACCTGCGAAATATATGCAGTTTTAGTGTATGTGCGATTACACATACACTACACTGTGCCCGATGGGCAATTTTTACTTTCCCCGTATACGTATACGAAGTAATATACGTTTAGAGAGTCCAAGCATTTGAATGCAGTACGGAGCCTTATGGAGTATTGCCCTCTCTTTCTCTTCAATACAATTTTACATAAGACTCTCTCTTTCTATCGCAAGCTCTGTTGCCAATTCACAAGGCTCTTTGTTATTCGGCTCATCCATCCTGTTTCACGCGCAAATATTTAACATGTTTACTGAACGATAGCTTCAATTATGTTGATCATATACAACTGAGATGTTTACCAGTTATTTCCAGAACTCTTATAAATGTGATGGTTATTTCGTAATTGACTTGAATAGTCTAGTTTCGAAAAAACTAATTATAATTATAGCCAAGTGTTTACTTCCACATTTTGACGTCTTTGAATTTTCACCATATGAGAAACTTTTTTTATTGAAGAAAATCCCATACTTCCAGCAGATGAAATGACAGGGGAAGTCCAAATTTTGATATGTGGCCAACCAGTTTTATGTATGAATCACTGTATTTTAGTTAGATTAGATTAGATTTATTTAAACTGCAATTGGGGATAACCCGATGGCAGCTAATTACAAAAACATAAATATACACAGACTCTCAGTAACACAGAACACTAATACCAATAATAATAATAATAATAATAATAATAATAATACCAATAATAATAATAATAATAATACCAATAATAATAATAATAATACCAATAATAATACCAATAATAATACCAATAATAATAATAATAATACCAATAATAATAATAATAATACCAATAATAATAATAATAATAATACCAATAATAATAATAATAATACCAATAATAATAATAATAATACCAATAATAATAATAATAATACCAATAATAATAATAATAATACCAATAATAATAATACCAATAATAATAATACCAATAATAATAATACCAATAATAATAATACCAATAATAATAATACCAATAATAATAATACCAATAATAATAATACCAATAATAATAATAATAATAATAATAATTGCTTTATTTGGAACAGCCCACATTTTGCGCAAAGTATTGTAGAGGCACCGATAGTCCCTAGATCTACTCCTTAGGTAGCTGGTTGCAACTTGGAGTAGATTTAATATTCAGCTGACTCATAACATCTTTAGTCGTGATGTAATGGAATAATAATAATAATAATAATAATAATAATAATAATAATAATAATAATAAACTCATCTATTAAAAGACTATATCTACCCCGAAGAGAAGGAGGAAGGGGACTACTAAATATTGAAAATCTCTGCAGAACGCAAGAAAGAAAAATGAATCAAAAGTTACTCTCGTGTGAAGATGAATTAATGAAAATGGCTGTACAAGCAGATGATGGTTATACCCCGCTAAACTTGAGTGCCTCCCGCCCAGGGTCAACGGAAACTGCAGCAGAATCAACACCAAAAGAGACGATTCAAAGAGATCTAGAAGAATGGCAACAAAAGGCAATGCATGGCAAAGTTCCCAAAGCTATTCATGAATCGCATGTTGAAACACCATCGTCGCTGCAATGGCTATCAAACGGCTATTTATACCCAGAAACAGAGGGATTTATAATGGCAATCCAAGATAAGAGTATGCCGAACTAGAAACTATGAAAAACATTGCATGAACATGCCCGTTGTTGACAAGTGCAGGAAATGCGGCACCAGTGGTGAAACAATAGAGCATATAATGGCCGGCTGCACTGCACTTGCCGACAGCGCTTACTTGGGCAGACACAACCAACTAGCTAAGATTGTGCATCAACAATTGGCTCTCAAGCATGGAATGTTAAATAGTGGAGCTCCACCGTATTATAAATACAACCCAGCACCAGTAATGGAAGCAAATAATACCATCATTTATTGGGATAGACCCATATTTACAGATAAAACTGTGGTTTTCAATAGACCTGATATAGTTTTGATTGACAGGAATAAGTAAGAAGCTATACTGGTTGATATTGCCGTACCATTGACACACAATCTAAAGAAAACAGAGACCGAGAAAATTACTAAGTATGAAGATCTTACTCTGGAAATAAAACAAATGTGGAAACTGCAGAGTGTAAAAACATCCACTTATTTCGGTGTAGTCTCAAAAAATTTCAGGAAAAATCTAAAACAAATGGGATTACCTCAACGAATCCTAAACTACGGACAGAAAGCAGTGATCCTGCAGACATGTCATATAGTTCGCAAGTTCTTGAACTAACACAAATGAGGCTCCCATATTGGTCTTGAGGGTCAGAGTGAAATCTCTCTCCTCAGTGACTGAGCTCTTTCCTATTCGTGGCAGGATTGGGCAAATTGAACCCAGCACAAGCAGCTGAGAATCACAAGATGATGATGATGATAATAATAATAATAACAATAACAATAACAACAATAAGAATAAGGTAATATAACTAGCAAATTATATACTAATTATAGTAATAATAATGGTAAAATAATAAAAATAATGGTAAAATAATGATAATATAAAAACTGACAGATTCATAAAACATTAAATTACACACACACACACACACACACACACACACTGCACTAGAATCACACTGCACTTCACTTCACTAAGACATGAAAACATTTCCTTCTTTATTTCTCTGCTATACACTGCAATACACCTCACTTCACAATAGAACACTTATGCATTGCTATAAGCCCCTCGGACATTTTCAAAATTTTCTCCAAAACGGCTCCAAATTTTTTCTTTAAATTGCTTTTAAGAGTAGAGTAAAATACACTTATTTAAGGTGGTATAGGTCCGATTCCCACGGTTATTATTTTTCTCTGAATTTTCAAAAATTCCAAAAGATAGAATTTTCTTAGGACGCTTACTACAACTACAAAATTGAAGATGGAGATATTTTCTTCAAATACATTTTTTTAAAGTAAGTTTTTTCATTAATGCCAGGTACATTTTTTTTATTTTCGCGCAATATTCCTTGAAACAAGTTTAAAAAATTACTTAAAAAACTTAATTACTTAAAATTACTTAAATTTTTTTTTCTTTAAACCAGAGATAGTGCTAAATGTACTTTATGAGATTACATAAACATCCGTTTGCTCTATTCTTTTGATGTTTCAGAAATGGTAGAAATCAATTATTTTACTTGTGTCTTCTGTCGTTATTTACATTAGCGGTGGTTTGTTCCCTTTATTGTATTTATGACTACAAGTGCTTTAAAAAATGCCATACACATTTTCTCCAAACTCAACCGTTTTCTGTGAAAACTAGCTCAAATATCTGCATTTTCAGAAACGTTCGAATGCCATTTTTTCATAAATGGCTCCAAATTTTTTCTTCAAACTTTTCGAACCGATAGTGCTTATTGCGCTCTTTAAGATGACGCAGAATTAATGTTGCTGTATTCTCTTGTTTTTTTTTAAAAAAATGACACGAATGTAAGTTTTTTGGGAGATATCAGCAGAAATTTGTAAACACTATTGTATTTGTGAGTACATGTGCTTCAAATGACTTCTAATGAAGTTTTTCGAAAACTCAAAAATTGTCTGTTAAAATGAGCCTCAAATTTCGCGTTTAAAGTAGCGCTTAAACGCAATTTTGTTAAAAATTGCTTGAAATATTTCAAAGAAGATTGCCATTTATGATGAGGTTTTACTGTTCTGTAATATTTTTAAAATAATACTTCCGTTTTACTATTAGGAAACCGAAAAATTAAGAAGTAGAAAATTTACTTAGGGCTGCAAGAGATGGGAGCTGGCAAGAGTGTGTGCCAAGTCCGAATAGATAACACAGGCCAAATTGATTGTCAGGATTGATTTCCTGACTTTCTACACAACCAGTCGAAATAATTTTCTCCTTTGCCTTGAAGTAAAATCAGACATTGAGAGTGACCTTAACTGCCAACGGACCTCTTTGAGATATTGTTCGTTCGCCTGGCCGTCGGCGCCGCTCCTGCCAAATTTTATTAGTAGCAGTTCCGTTCTCGAATCAGAAAGTTCTAAAAGAATTCTGTATTTTTGTTTGGTTAGTGAAAGGTTGGTTTTCTCTTTGCGTTGATTTTTTATTCCACATCGAACACAATAAGTGAAGCAGTTCCCGGGATAATTCGGTTTGAAATATTTGCAGGGAAAATCCCTGAGAAGTGGTAAGAAAAAGGTGATATTGATGTGTTTGAATAATTAGCGGCTAAAAATCAGTCAATAACTTTGTGGCAGGTAGAAGAAACGACTCCTGAATTGCAGGTGTCGGTGTCAGAAGTGTTTAAAAACTGTGTAGTGAATTAAGTAATTGGAAAGGTAACTTCTTCTCGTAAGAAGAGATGAAGAGGAAAACAGGAGGAAGGCGAGTAAGATGAATTTGTTAATCTGCCATTCGTATTCATGTGTACATTTTTTCGTAGAAACGAATTTCCAAAATAAAATAAAATTTTTGATGTAGTTAATGAAGGCTCGGGACTGCCAAATGCTAAAAGAACGTTACTGTATGTTCTATTGAAATTCGTGCTTTGGACTGGATTTCACTGCTACCTTGCAAGAACAGACGTAAGTGTAATTTCTGTGATATTTAAGCAAAATATCTGCATATTTTGGCTGTTATTTTGGGCGTATTAAAGAAGTACTAGTGAAAATAATATGTTATGACAGTTCTACCTGTGACACGTGCCGGCATTTGAGTACGGTCGTGGAGCGAATGGCGTAGCCAATCACGAACTACTGAGGGGAGGGATACACTCAAAGTTTGTTTACATGCGGAGTGAAGTTACAGTGAACGGACCTCAGTTTTATATTTATCTCTGTAATTTCCTTGTTTTCTTGCCATTGCGGTGCTAACTTGATATCAAGTTAGCCGAATGTTTTATCGCAAAGTCAAATGAAAAACGACAATTTTCTGCGCAACAAATTAGCGACAAATTTTGAGATTAATTTGAATATTTTTTTAAAACTTTGCTGTGCTAACTTTACGGACCTCGGGAGACTCCGCGTCCTCGGCACAGAGGCCAACGTTCCGGCGCCATTCTGCGACCTCGTTCTGGGCAAAGAGCGAACAATTACTACAAAATTACATATAGATAGTTTTGCTTTAAACAAAATCTGTTCTAAAAAGTCATCTCTAAAAAAGTAAATGCACATTTGTTTTTTAAAAACGAGTAGTGTTTGCGTAAAGATGGCCCGATGCTTTTCCGAATTGGTTTTACTTTCTCTTGGTGGCACCTGATCTAACCTCAGCACGTAGGTTAGCAGCGTGATGTAGATAAGCAGTATTCTGGGTTTTCGGTCTGTGGTTAATTTTTTTATCAGTCTGGTCCTCCAGCCCAACTTACTGGACTTAATCCTTACCAACTTCATAATGTGAGTCTTGGAGTTCAGAACAGAGTACATGAAGAATTTTACACTTCTCTTAACTTCGTTTGGAAGTCTCTTCTTTATCGTGTTGTTCGAGATGTCACATCCTTTAATACCTAAATATTTGTACGTTCTGCATGGTTTAAGTTTTTGAATCACGGTTAACATACCAACTCGAATAGTCTCCCACATTATCTATTTACCTCTCTTTAAGTTGACTTTTTCACATGTGTCAAGAATAAATTTCATGCAGTTGTCACTGCTGCAACTATTTACAAACAACATTGTAGAAGTGTTCGCGACATTCTGAGAGATAATTTAAGACGTCCATGTGTTACAGGCGTTTCAGCACTAAAGTCAGTTTGGAACATTTATCTAGTGTTATCAAATTATGCAAAACAGCAGAATGAGCTCAATTGAATCTACTAACTACCCTCTATACTCTATTATTATTATTATTATTATTATTATTATTCCATTACATCACGACTAAAGATCTAATGAGTCGGCTGAATATAAAATCTACTCCAGGTTGCAACCAGCTACCTAAGGAGCAGATTCGGTGACTATCAGTGCCTCTACAATACTTTACGCAAAATGTGGGCTGTTCCAAATAAAGCAATTTCTTGCACTTCCCAGTCTTTTGAATTACCTGGGAGTTTAGACAAGTTCTTACTCAAATTTTGCGGAACAAATCCCAGAGCTCCGATAACTATCGGGACGACCTGTGCTTTTACGCCCCACATTCGGCTGATCTCGATTTCCAAACTCTTGTATTTAAGACGTTTCTCTGCCTCCTTGGTAACGACGTTTTGATCGCAAGGTACAGCAACATCCACAAGTAAACACGATTTGTTCTCCAAATCCCGGATAACTATATCCGGTTTGTTTGCCGCTATCGTGCGATCAGTTTGAATTTGTTGGTCGTACAATATCGTACACAATCCAACAGACGTCACCGGTTTCGGTGAGTGTTCGTACCACTTGGGGCATGTGTTTGGAACTTCGAGGGCGGTACAGATCTGCCAGTGGAGGTAGCTACACACCCTGTCATGTCTTTTAAGGTATTCGGTCTTTGCTAGGATTGGACAAGCTGAGACAATATGATCAATGGTTTCTACTTGCTCCAGGCAAATGCGGCATTTATCATCTTGGGAAATTTTGAGAACCGCTTTATCATAATGTCGTGTTCTCAAGGCCTGATCTTGGGCAGCTATTACAAGTGCTTCCGATTCTGGCTTCATCCTTCCCCTTTTAAGCCACATAAATGATTGATCTTTATTGATCTGCACCTTGTCCATTCTTTTTAGGTATTGACCGTGGAGTGGTTTGTCTCTCCACGATTTCTTTAACATTTTTTGTGTCTCACACTTCATGTTTAGCAGCATCAGAAGTTCAGTGTCTGTGTTATTCGACGTGTCTTGCCTAGTTTTCTTCGCAATGTTTCTTGCTACACTAACAATGCCTCTGTTTCCCATTCTTCGGTCAGATTTCATGACCTGCCTCATTAGTGGGTCGTCTTGATGGCTGACTACATACTTACCCAACCCGACTATTGCGTTGTGCCAGGAGGCCTCAATTTGTCTGAGGCCTCTTCCTCCTTCCTTACGTGCCACATAAAGTCTATGTATATCAGCTCGAGGGTGGGAAACATGATGCATTGTCAGCAGTTTTCTGGTTTTTCGATCCATGGTGCGAATTTCTTGCTCAGTCCAGTCCACTAGTCCAAAACTGTATTCGGCTACAGGTACCGCCAAACTACCTATTGCAGATATTTTATTCCTGGAATTCAGAGCGGACTGCAGGACCAGTCTCACTCTTCTATAATACTCCCTACGAATTCTCTCTTTCATTCTGTCATTCGAGATGGTTTCACATTCTTCAATGCCCAGATATTTGTAAGTTTTACCTGGCTCAAGATCTTGAATCACAGTGTGCGTATCAATTTCAATGTTCTCAGACGTTGTGAGTTTCCCTCTTTTTAAATTGATTTTTGCACACTTGTCAAGACCAAACTTCATGCAGATGTCATTGCTAAAGTCATTCACGACAGACAGCATTTGGGAGAGAATCGCTTCATTCTTGGCAAACACTTTCAGATCATCCATGTAAAACAAATGTGATACTGGCCTTTCATCACCATGGAGCTTAAAACCAAAGTCAGCTTGCGACAACTGTCTCGATAGTGGGATCAAACTAATGCAAAACAGCAGAGGGGATAGTGAATCTCCTTGAAAAATACCCCTGTTAATCTGAATACTTCTGGTTTCTACTGCTTCTTTTCCGCTGTGGATTAGTAACCTGGTACTCCACGACTTCATACTAGCCTTGCAAAACTCAACAAGTCTAGGATGAAATCGATAGATCTCCAGGGTCTTCAAAATCCAATCGTGTGGTACACTGTCAAAGGCCTTTTGGTAGTCAATCCAAGCCATGCTCAAATTACGTTTGCGTTTCTTTACATCATTCAAGATGACTTTATTCAGTAGCAAGATTTCCTTACACCCATAAGAGCCTTTACGACATCCTTTTTGTTCAGCTGGCATTAGATGATTCTTATCCAGATGTCTATACATTTTGTCAGCTATAGCTGAAGTTATAACTTTGTACAGTACTGGCAGACAAGTAATTGGCCTGTAGTTCTTCGCCAAAGAGCTGTCTCCCGCTTTGGGTAGCAAATACGTGATGCCGCGTGTGAGCCATTCCGGGATTTCCTTTGGGTTTTCAAAAATTTTATTAACAGCCTTTGCTAGATGAGAATGTATTGCTGTTAATTTCTTAATCCAATAAATCTGGATCTTATCAATCCCGGGGGACTTCCAGTTTCCCATGTTCTTAATTGCTTGGAAGAGGTCCTCTTCCGAGAATTGGTGAACATCTTCCACTGTTTCTACAAGTTCAACGGCAGCATCAACTTCAGATTGAAGCCAAGATGCGTCTTTGTTGTAGGATCTGCTCTCTTCCCAGATTCCTGCCCAAAATGCTTCGACGTCATCTTTTGAAGGAGTAACAGCTTTGCCATTCGGTTTTTGAGTCAGATTGCGATAGAATCTCTTCGCGTCTGTTTCAAACAACCGGTTCTGTACACGGAAATCTATTCTACGTTTGTGCCTTCTTATTCGTTGAGCCCATGCTTGAATTTTCTCTTTTAGCTTCTCAACTACCATTAGCCTGCTGGTGTCATTTTCAATTTGGTATTTTTGTTCAACATTGAATATTTTTCGTTGAACTTTAGAGGTGTGCGTTGATTTAGAAGATGCCTCAGCTAAGAATGATATTTCACGCCGGGTGTCGGCTATCCGTTTCATAATTCTGTTCATCCATGGGGGTACAGAGCTGTTTACTCTGTTTTGCTGTCGGCCGTCGGTGTTCTTGGCTGGCCCCAAAATTATCTGAGATACTAGATATCCAGTTGCATATATGATGTGATTGATTTCAGTAATATCTAGATCTCTGCCTGGGGTCTCCACCACCTCATTTAAGACAGAATTCACTGTTTCTAATACTCTTTTAGCTTTGGCATTTTCGTATATTCTCCTCAACGGTTCGCGAGATTCAAACGGAAGTTGACTAACTCTTTCTATCTCGCGCCGAAGGAGATTTCGCATCATTATTTATGTTATTATTATTATTATTATTATATTATTATTACTATTATTATTGCTTCATATCACGACTACAGATGTTATGAGTCGGCTGAGTATAAAACCTACTCCAGGTTGCAACCAGCTACCTAAGGAGCAGATCTGGGGACTGTCGGTGCCTCTGCAATACTTTGCGCAAAATGTGAGCTGTGCCAAATAAAGCAATTTCTTGGACTTCCCAGTCCTTTGAATTACCTGGAAGTTTAGCCAAGTTCTTACACAAAGTTTGCGAAACAAATCCCAGAGCTCCGATAACTATCGGTACGACCTGTGCTTTTACGCCCCTCATTCGGTTGATCTCAATTTCCAAACTCTTGTACTTAAGACGTTTCTCTGCCTCCTTGGTTACGACATTTTGATCGCAAGGCACAGCAACATCCACAAGTAGACACGATTTTTTTCTCAAAATAACGGATAACAATATCCGGTTCGTTTGCTGCTATCGTGCGATCCGTTTGAATCTGTTGGTCGTACAATCTTGTACACAATCCAACCGATGTCACCGGTTTTGGTGAGTGTTCCTACCACTTGGGGCATACGTTTGGAACTTCGAGTGCGGTACAGATCTGCCAGTGGAGGTAACTACACACCCTGTCGTGTCTTTTTAAGTATTCGGTTTTTGCTAGAATTGGACAACCTGAGACAATATGATCAATGGTTTCTACTTGCTCTGACAAATTCGGCATTTGCCATCTTGGGAAATTTTGAGAACCGCTTTATCATAATGTCGTGTTCCCAACGCAGTTATTATTATAATTATTATTCCACTACATCACGACTAAAGATGTTATGAGTCGGCTGAATATAAAATCTACTCCAGGTTGCAACCAGCTACCTAAGGAGCAGATCTAGGGACTGTCGGTGACTCTACAATACTTTGCGCAAAATGTGGGCTGTTCCAAATAAGGCTATTTCTGGCACTTCCCAGTCCTTTGAATTACCTGGGAGTTTAGCCAAGTTCTTACTCCAATTTTGCGGAACAAATCCCAGAGCTCCGATAACTATCGGGACGACCTGTGCTTTTACGCCCCACATTCGACTGATCTCGATTTCCAAACTCTTGTATTTAAGACGTTTCTCTGCCTCCTTGGTTACGACGTTTTGATCGCAAGGTACAGCAACATCGACAAGTAAACACGATTTGTTCTCCAAATCTCGGACGACTATATCCGGTTTGTTTGCTGCTATCGTGCGATCAGTTTGAATTTGTTGGTCGTACAATATCGTACACAATCCAACAGACGTCACCGGTTTTGGTGAGTGTTCGTACCACTTGGGGCATGTGTTTGGAATTTCGAGGGTGGTACAGATCTGCCAGTGGAGGTAGTTACACACCCTGTCATGTCTTTTCAGGTTTTCGGTCTTTGCTAGGATTGGACAAGCTGAGACAATATGATCGATGGTTTCTACGTGTTCCTGATAAATGCGGCATTTATCATCTTGGGAAATTTTGAGAACCGCTTTATCATAATGTCGTGTTCTCAAGGCTTGATCTTGGGTAGCTATTACAAGTGCTTCCGATTCTGGCTTCATTCTTCCCCTTTTAAGCCACATAAATGATTGGTCTTTATTGATCTGCACCTTGTCCATTCGTTTCAAATATTGTCCGTGGAGTGGTTTGTCTCTCCACGATTTCTTTAACATTTTTTGGGTCTCAAATTTCATGTTAAGTAGTTATTAATTTTTATTATTATTATTATTATTATTATTATTATTATTATTATCACGCTATTCTTATGTTAAATTGTTAACACAAATTGTTTGTTTGCAATATTTACAGGAAAAAGCATACCAGGAGCAGATCACAATTTTTGGAGATTCCGATCGTGAAGCTACTGATGAAGATGTGCATAATATGAAATATTTAGAAACAGTAATCAAAGAAACAATGAGACTTTATCCTGCCATACCAATGGTTCTAAGAGAGTTGGAAGAAGAAGTAAAATTTGGTATTGTATATAATATTTCTTTGAAAGCGGTGTCCGCAATAATGGAAAGTTAATACGCTGGCTTACAGCGCCGGATTACCAATTTTTAATGAATAGTAAAAATACTTTGTGCCATCGTACTCTGGTTTCGTACAAGAGAGAGCTGGAACATTTAAATCCTTTTACAATTCCCACCCTAATTAGATTTTTAATTCAGTCATTCAAAGAATGAGGCAACTTACGGGTTCATTTGACAGAAATTGTTTTGTCTTTCCAGACCGTCATATATGGGGTGGTAAGATGTTTTGGAGCCCAATTTAAATACGCCTTGCTCTCTTCCGTTTCAATAAACAGTTTCATGTGGAGAGTTGGGAAAGACAGTGGGCTCGGTTCGCAGCCCCCACCCCTCAGCCCGTCGCGGTGCCCGTCTCAGTAGATCACTGCTCCGAGCTCTTCATGGCTAGTCGTTTTACTCTTGCTGACTAGCCGCCGTCCACCTCACTGCTCCACGGCTGATTATGCCGTAGCTCCCTCCCGTGTTAAGGCCTCCTTCACAATGCAAACTTAAACGTTACATAATGCCGTAAACTTAGCAGTAAAATGTACACGTAAAAGCAATCATTCCCAACGACGAACGTACGCTTCGCCTGAATAAATGAGATTCCAACCTATTGAAGCTTCGTTTCTAGCATGGTGGAAATATCGTTTCACCATGATTTCTGGCTTTTTCTTCGATTTTCCTATCGATTTGTCTTTATATATGAATGCGAGTAGCAGTTTTATTAGTGCTCGCATTTCCTTTATTTTATAAACAACTATTCTCTTGTGCCAACTTCACGAGCAGTTTCTCGAAAGTAATTGTTTTATTTACCACGTCAAGATAATGTCACAAAAAATGGATCAAATTCTCACTTTGAATTCGCAATTCTCATCAAAACCGTTCGAAAACTAGTTCTCTACATAACAGTAATGAATTGACCTAACCTCAAACTACCTGACCACAATCTGAAATCGAACTTTCATTTGCCTCTCGCGGATTTTGTGGTGCATTTGTTTCTTTCATGCTGATCTCTGATTGGTCTTCGGTAGAATTCCGGCGTGAACTTAACGTAAAAGTTTGATGCTTTGCGAACTCAGTTTTCGGAGTTACGTCTACGATTACGTCAATACATTGTGAATGGTCTCTCTTTATAACTCACATCTAGGTTTTGCGGCTAGGTTATGTTTACGTTTGAGTTTGCATTGAGAATGAGGCCTAACTGCCGTGCTCACTGCCGAGTTGACTTCTGAACTGATTCACTGCCAGCCCTTGCGGCCTCCTTTTGTAGTGGTGGCAACATCACGCCGGTGACTCGCTTCTCGCCTTTGGTACCAGCCATCTAAAGCTAGCAGCGCCCAACGATACCATATCCAAAATTTGAGGCTAATTTTAAGCTAATTAAATGCTCTATTCCTGAATTTTAGGTTCCGCTGAATTTCCCCAAATCGTAAGCGCTGCTAGCTTTAGTCTAAAGCTAGCAGCGCCCACCCAGAATCAATCTCAAAATCAATTGAAAACTGAAACCCTTCCCAAAAGTTAAGAACAATTTTTGGGTCTTAGAAAATATTATCCCCGCGTTCATATTCCAAAAAATCAGGGCTGCACAAAGCGAAACAATTAACGTTGATTCTTATGGGCGAATAAACACCAACATCAAAAAGTCAAATCAATATCAAATCAAAAGCAAAAAGTTAGGAAAAATTTGACACCCTTCCCAAACGTTAAGAATAATTTTAGGGCTCTGTGAAAAAATTTATTCCCGCGTTGATATCCCAGGAATCAGGGCTGTGCAAAGAGAAACAACTAACATTGGTTCTTAAGGGCGAATAAACACCAAATTCAAAAAAACTTAGGAAAAATCTGAAACACTTCCCAAAAGTTAAGAATAATTTTAGTCTCTTAGAAAAAATATCCCCGCGGGCATATTCCAAAACTCAGAGCTGTACAAAGCGAAATAATTAACATTGGTTCTTACGGGCGAAAAAACACCAAAATCAAACTATGGTGCTACAGAATGGCACAGACTTTCCTGTATTAGTTTTCTGCTAAACAACGACGTTGCACGAAGTGAAACAAACCGATATAACTTTAAAACTATCTCGTCTAGAAAGCCACAAATTCACAAAAGTTCGTTTGGGACACGGGGCACCTGGCATACAAAAGTCATCAAAATCAAAGATTGCAGTGTGCTTCAATTTCCAAACGTTTTCTTAGCATAATCATTTTCGTACTTCCAGAACCACTTTTCACTTCACATGTTTAAAGTAGTCGTGCTACAGAATTTCTCTTATTAGTTATTACTTTCCGTATATGTACGTATATATGGAGTAATATACCTAGTATAGGGAAAGTTATGTAACGCTGCGCGAAAAAACGGCGGATTTTCGGCAGAAAAAATTCATTACCGGGTCCTGATAACAAAAAAGTGGATAACACCAGTTGCTAAATTTTAAAAAAAAAATCCCCCAACACGTGGTGTAGCCAGAACCCCTCTTTTGTGGCCCCTTGATGCCCAAAAACCAATTGAAAGGAAAACGTCCGTCTGTCCGTCCATCCATCCGTCCGTCTGTCCGTTCGTCCGTCTGTGAACTATTCTAGCGCCTGAAACATACATAGGATTGTTTTGCAAATTGAAGAAGCCCCTGTCGATCAGACTTGACTCAAAGCTTTGAGATTTTGAAAAAGATTCCGTTAATTTGGGGGTATTTTACATTAAGCCACCCGAACATTTTCAAAATTTTCTCACAAACGGCTCCAAATATTTTCTTTAAATTTATTGTAAGAATAGTGTAAAAAACACTTATAAAGGTGGCATTGGTCCTAATTTCATGGTTTGCACTGGATTTTTTAAAATTGAAAAAATTAAATTTTTTTCAGCCTCTTCCAACAACTACAAAATTAAAGATTGAGATTTTTTCTTGAAATAAAACTTGTTCCCCATAGTGAGTTCTTTCATAATGGTCATGTTCATTTTTTTAAAATTTCAGTAGTTTTCGCACAATATTGGGTGCAATATGTGGAATTTTCAAAAATTTCAGAAACTAGATTTTTTCAAAAAGACTCTAAAATGTTTTCTTTAATCTTTTGGTAAGGATAGTGCCTAATGTACTCTGAGATGACATAAACACCATTTTGTTGTACACCTATCTTTTTTCAAAAATTACGAAAATGAAATTATTTTGATTTGTCTTTCACGTCCTTAATATTTACAATAGTGACGATTTGTTCACATTATCATATATATGAGAACATGTGATTTAAATAATGAGAAATAAAGTTTCTCGAAAACTCTCTCGTTTTTTGTAAAAATTAGCTGAAGTGTTGAAAAAATTCGAAAATTTTCTGCGAAAAAGAGCTTCAAATTTCGCATTCACATTAGGACTTAAACGCCATTGCCATTTAGGACGAGGATTTACTGTCTTTTAATATTGTTAAAATAATATTTCCTTTCTATTATTAGGAAACCGAGAAATTAAGAAATGTAAAAAAATGTACTTTGGGCGGCGATAGATGGCATCTGGCAAGGGAATGTGTCAAGTCCGAATAGCTATCAGAGACCAAAGGAAATAGAAAACTAATACGGGAATGTCTGCGGCATTCTGTAGCACCACTAGTTCGTTGTCACGGCCCTGCAATGAATTTTTTTCTTCCGAAAAAATTTCGCAATGTTTTTTCGCGCAGCATCACAGAACGTTCCCTATACTATGTACTTCACTACGTATATTATTCTCTATACTACGTATATTACGTGTACACGTATATGTATGGGAAAGGAAAAAACAATTTCGCTCTTTTGGTTTCATAAATGTAGATTTTAAATATAACTTGAAAAATATTATAGAAGAGTAAAATCTAGTCTTATATTGAAATTTTCGTTGAAAAATTTGTAGCTGTTCTTAAGCCAATGTGTTTAAGCGTCATTGTATATGCGAAATATGAACCTCGTTTTCATCGTTTTTTCAGAAAAATTTGAGATTTCGAAAAATTTAAAGTAAAGTCATTTGAAGGGCTTCCACTCACAAATGCAACGATGTTTACAAATCACTGGAAAAGTGCTTAATTCCCGCATGAGGGAGTTTAAAAAAATATTTGTGTACATTTTGAAAAGCAAAGGAATGCACCAAAATGAATTTAATATCCTCATAAACGTAAAATATTGGATATATAATATTTTTCTGGGAAAACGTAGTATTGGAAGGTCAAATTCCAACACCGACGTATGATGACTGTCATAAGATGTTGATAGAAAGCATGTTTTGAGAATTTGATTAGTGGCTTGCACGTACTACCTCAATGATATTTGTGATATTTTCAACAAACATGAATTTAATGGTTTTCTCATCAGACTCACGTATCTTATATTTATTTCTTATTCTTGAAAATTGAATGGTAAACACGGCATTTGATGTCTCCCGTGATTTGTTTCGAGGATACACTCGTTAGACCAAAGAATATTGCCATTTAGGACAAGGTTTTACTGTTCTTCAATATTCTTAAAATAATATTTCCGTTCTATTATTAGGAAACCGAAGACAAAAGTACTTTGGGTGGCGTCAGATTGCACTAGTGTGCGGCAATTTCGAATAACAAGCCGAGACCGAAGAAAATAGAAAACTAATACGGGAAAGTCTGTGCCATTCTGTATAACCACTAATTTTAAAGTAATTCTTGAAATGAAGCTTCATTCTAAACAATTTTATTGCAATCTGTGAAACAAATGAAAATTAGTCTCTCAAAGAAGTAAACAATATTTAATTTTAGACAAGTTAAAGTACAGAAATTAAGAGTATTCTTATTTGTTCATCCATTTTAATTTTGTTCATTTTTGTTGTAGATGGATCTACCTTATTGCCAGGCACAACTATAGTTATTGCTCCATATTTCATTCACCGTCATCCAGATTATTATTCTGAACCAGAAAAATTTGATCCTGATAGATTTACTCCAGAAAGGGCTAAAGGAAGGCACCCTTATGCGTTTATACCCTTTAGTGCAGGCCCTAGAAACTGTATAGGTGAGTTAGGTTTTTTTTTCTTCTGTGAAATGCACACGCAGTTCGGTGAAACAATATAATATTTTTTGTGAAAAACACAAAACCAAAATAAAACAGACAAATAGTTACATTTTTATTAGAACTTAAATGCTTGTAACAAAAGTCTCTATTTGAAATATATATTGTGCTTTGATTTTTGTTTTCAGGGCAAAAATTTGCTATGTTAGTAATGAAAGCAATTTTTAGCAAGATATTGAGAAGTTACAAAATTTTACCTGGAACAACTGAAACAGTTTTAACTATTGATATTTTATTGAAAAGTACTACAGGTTTTCACATAAAGTTAGAAAATCGAAAATTATCTCTTACATAAAAATGAATGAAATGAAATGAAATAAAGTGATGAAGTAACAATGCATTCCGTCGACAAAGTATTTTCGACTAACGGATTAAGAGACCGTTGAACGAAAGAGGTGGTTAGTATATGAAAGATAGTTTTGATTTGGAAAAATTGTTAATTAATTCTCATGTATTCAAGGAAACAAAAGTTTGTATCAATGTTGCCAACAGTTGTGGCATTTAAATTAAATCTATATACGCGGTCTGAGTGTTTATTTTGATATATGAATATTTAAAAAGAAGCCTGAAGATGACAATGTATGAGAGTTGTCGAAACTTTGTATTTGTGAAGAATTAAATAAACAAAAACGTGAAAGTTTCATTTTGTTTTGTACATAAGCCATCTAAGAAAAAGGATCAATGTGAGTTATTGAATTAATGGAATGGCCTAAATATTCATAATTTTTAGGTAGAGTTCATTTGTAATGCACATTTCCATTGACGATGTGAAAATAATTTATTGGCAATTTTGGATGGATGAGTTTTTAAAAACCGGTCGACGTTTTGTCGGTAGTACACTTATTTAAATTATTATTTGTACAAAAAGAGAAGAACGTTTTAACATGAAAAATTATATGAAAAAAATTAGTACTTTATTGATCGCTGATAGTTTAAGATAAATTTGTAATTTAATAATTGAATATTGTAATTCAGTACGCTCAGAGAATACCAATAAAAATGTTAAAAAGTATACTTGTTTCCTTTTATTTCATAAAACTCATGTGCAGTTGCGTAGGCCCTCGTGCTTCCCCAATATAAGGAACTATATAGCGGTTTTTATAACTTTGCCCCTCAAGCCCCTATGGCCACGAAGGAATATCACGCGTGTTTCTATCTCGTCCTGGTAGATATCGCATGATCACAAACTCTGCTAGAGTCCCTAGCTACAGCCCCTAATACCGGTATGTTGGACTCTGCTTCATACGGTCGTGATCTAGCGGAAAGACCGAGAAAGATGCGAAATACCTTGACATATTCCATCGTGAAGACGGGCTTGAAGGGCAAAGTTAGAAAAATCGCACTATAATTTAAGAGGCCCATTATTTCTCGTCAACTTAGTTATCACAAGCTTCTACTACAAAGCTGGTATACATAGAGTTGCCCGGGATTTGCGTAAAGATGCTCCACAATACCACCAATAATTGCACTTTCTTTACGTGCTTATAGATCAAAATACTTTGCCCTTCCATGCCTTCCTAATACAAGTACCCCCTTGGAACAATATCCGGATCCCGCCGGAACGCAGTTTGCCCTCACGGCAACCTCTCCATACAACGCCTGGGTCTAAGGCCGCCCTGCCAGCTCAGAGCTACTAGCTATCCGGACTAGTACCGGAGTCTATGTCGCCTGTATGACACGCGTCACTCACATGCGTCGGGACACCAAGTCCCTCTTATATGCCCAGCGTATTGGGCCACTGCCACGACGAAGCCAAGAGCCCAACTGGGGGCCACCCGAACTAAGGTCCGGGCGGATCGGGGCCCCCATCCCGTCTCCCCACTGCCTGCACCTTCAGGCTATCGATCTGGGTTGTTCCGTAACCAAGGCAACCTGACGGTATGTAATTGCCCGCCGGACTTCTATTTGTGGATTCCGGAGTACCCGAGGACTCCTTCACCTAATCCTGCCTTAAGGTCGACGAGCCAGGGGCCCAAATGGTTGCCGGGTTGAACCGTCAACCAAGAGCTTAGCATCGCCTACTCACTGCCTCCACCTTGAGGCTAACGGTATGAGTGCCAGCAAGAAACTGAGGGTCCGGGTGATTGTCTCCAACTCTTCACCCGAGATCGTGCTCACCTACGCGCTCACGATCCCACCCCCTGCGGGGAATATATGTAATAGAGTCAAGGGTGTTGATTTCAAACATGGCTTCAGTTTTCGCTCATACATACAGTTTCTCCGTAATAGTACTTTTATTGTTCTCCCGGAACATTGTTTCCGGAAACTCTCGGTGGACATCCCTTGGCGATGCGTAACACAAATCATATCCATGCCCTTCGCAGAGATAAAATAAGACAGTATCTCCTGTTGGAAACTGACCAGAACTTCAGAACCAGCATCAGACCAGAGTTTCCGCGATTGCTTCTAACGAGAAAGAAGTGTGTCCATTGCTGAATGTGTATGTATGTATACTGCGATTTTTGTAGGAAGAGCTCTCAAGAAAACTCAAATCCCATCTTCGCGATGGAATATGTCACGGCATTTCGTATCATTCACAGTCGTTCCGCTAGATTTCGCACGATCGCGACCGTATGAAGCAGTGATTGCGATCATGCGACTTCTACCGGCAAGACCGAGAAAAGACGCGAAATGCCGTGACATATTCCATCGCGAAGATGGGATTTGAGTTATCTTCAGAGCTCTTCCTACAAAAATCGCAGTATATGTACGAAGTGTACTTGGCGCGACAGCCCCTGAACGGGCTCTGGCCTATGGGCGACCCTGCCTCAAGGCCATGGGTTAAGGGGAACGTGTGGTTAGCACGTAGACATCCGCACACCGCATTCCGGTCTTCTGAACCTGAGAAGTTAATTTTCTCGTCGTCACCTAGCAACATATACTGGGACATAGCATGGGAAACGCACACTGTAGTCTTGCCTCGACTGGGAATCGAACCCGGAGCCGCGTTTTGAAAAGCGACCACGCAGATGAAGAGCAAGCGGCGAGGACTCTGCTGAATACGCTCATATATTACAAGTTCTACGACAGTGATGCATCAGTGTTCTCGCGAGGTGTGCATTTCGTTCAGCGCAAAAGGTGATTGAGCACTACGTTTATCGTATTCCAGGTAACTTTTCAATACAGATATTTTCCATTTCGCAAGTTCCTTTGACGCATGAACTCATTGATTACTTGCGCAAGGTGGAAAGTGTTCCAAAATACAAAGTATTTGCGTAAGTAATTCTCAGTCGATCAACGATTTTGTTGTGTTACAGGTTATGTGATGTATCATCTCTCGCACGTGTCACAATCATCCAAATAACTTCTGTCATGTTTATGACAGAAGACTGTCTTTTATTCCAAAATCCCAGAGGCACACGATTTCCCCACTATATCAGAAACTACACCAGTTGCATTTTGGATGCCCGCTAAGTGGTCAGGATAAAAGCTGGGCACCGCATGTTATTTGCAAACCATGTGCAACAGGGTTAGGAGTTGGGCGCAAAAACAAAAACAAAACGAAATTTTCTACGCCTTTTGCCACTCCCGTGATTTGGCGTACGCCAACCAACCACAGTGATGGTTGCTATGTTTTCTATATCCATATTAAATGTTTCTCAGCAAAAAATAAAAATTGCATAGTGAACCAGAACCTGCAGTCTACAATAAGACCAGTGTCTCATGACGACTAGTTACCGGTTCTAAATCTTCCATGTGATGTAAATGAACTTCAAGGAATTGAAAATGCGTCGAGAAGCGGTCTTAAAGAAGAAAGTTTTTTAGTTGCAAAATGTGTTCTGAGCTTTCTAATACAGAAACATAGAAATGTTTTATTTATTTATTTTATTTACGTCAGAAACAGTTAAAAACTGCGTATGACGAGCTATGGGGAGAAGTGAATTTTGTGCACGTTTTCATAATTCTGTGGTCTCTATCCTAAACCATATTCTAGTCGAATTTTGAATACAGAAAAGAGAGGTTTTTTTCGAGTTTTGTTGACAAAATATTCGCTCCTATATAATAAAATATATTTTCAAAGGTAAATTAGCTATAAATTCCTGCCCTGAACCCTCATGTTCTTCATGAAAGAATAATAATTTTTGCCGCGATAATATGAGAAACGATAATTTGAATAACTATATTTCCCACTGAAATTCAGAAGACGTGCACAAATAATGAAGTTACATTTATGTCCAGAAGCAAAACAAGGGACCATCTCAGCATTTGCTCAAGGATCAGGGAAACTGGACGAAAAACCTGATCGAGATGGGGGCCATCAACCCAGAAGCTGTGGTACAATACTTGTTACAGGTTCTTTAGAATTATAGAGTCCACATGATAAATAATTACGTTAACTATCATTGTTAAAATTAATTCTACTTTCCTTTTTGATGCTCGATATAGTCTCGAATTGTATAGAAACAGTTATGCAGCAGAAAAGATTTTACTTGGGACTTAAACTTTTCTATTGAATTTAATCGTTTAATGTCTTCTGGCAAAGTGTTGTAGAGTAATGTACATGAATTGTATGTGAATTTTTTGTAGTGAGCTGTTGATACTGCCACTTGGTGAATATGATTACTACGTCGTGTGTTATACTTATAGACATCGGCGTTTGCTGAAAATATGTTCCCGTCCTTATGTAAGTCATTTTTGACAAAAACTACTGATTCGTAAATCAGAAGACAAGGTAATGGTAAAATTCCTAGATTAATAAAGAGTGACTTACAAGAATCACGTGGGTTGGATTTGCTTATTATTCGTACAATTCTTTTCTGTAATCTGAAAGTCTGTGAACTATAAGATGTGTTTCCCCAAAATATTATGCCATATCTCAGGCGGGAGTGAACATTGGCAAAATATACACAACGAGCTGTATGAAGGCTGACGGAATTTGAAAGAATTCTGAACGCGTAGCATAATGAGCTTAATTTTGTGTTCAATTCATTTAAGTGGGCATTCCATTTGAGGTTTGACTGAATTGATAGACCTAAAAATTTTGTTACATTAACATCAGTCAATGGCACACCGTTCATTTTTAATGGAGTACAGAATTTTTTATTTGATATGGAAAACTGCATTGAAACTGTTTTATTTTCATTTACTTTTAATTTGTTATTACGGAACCAATTTGAAAACGTCTGATATTGTACTATTTACGGTTTCTTTGTTGCAAAGAATATTTGTATCATCCGCAAAGAGAACTGTTCTTCCCTTTCGAATCGCTAAGGGCATGTCATTTACGTATAATAGGAAGAGAATAGGGCCTAAAATCGATCCTTGCGGGACTCCACGTACAATTGGCAAAGAACCGGAAAGGTGTGTACATAAAGTTCCATCATTCCAGTAAGGTATTTCTACTTTCTGAGATCGTTGTTTAAGGTACGAACATAGCCAATCTAGAGCAATACCACGGATTCCATACGAAGGTAATTTTGAAAGTAAACTGTTATGATCAATGACGTCAAAAGCTTTTGAAAGATCTAAAAATATTCCAATAGTTGCTTCGTTTTGATCCAATGATGAGGCAACATCCTTAAGAAAAGAAAAAATGGCTGTTTCCGTAGATTTTGATTTCCGGAATCCATGTTGGCAATTTGAAAACGCGTCGTGTTTATTGAGAAAGGTTTCCATTCGCACATAAAAAAGTCTCTCTAATATTTTTGAAAAAACTGACAAAAGAGAAATTGGCCGATAATTTTGAACTTCATTTTTGTTGCCTTTTTTGAAGAGCGGCTTAATCTTAGCTGTTTTAAAAATATCTGGAAAAATTCCGGTGCATAAGGATGCATTAAATATGTGAGTTAACGGGTGTATAATGGCTGGCGCGCACGTCTTTAACAAACAATCCGGAAATTCATCTAAACCGGCCGAATATTTATTTTTTAATTTACCGATTATTTGAGAATTTCATAGGAAGGTTTCGGAAACGAACATAGTGTCTAAGACTTTTAGGGAAACGTCAGATGTTGAATTTTGTGGCTGAAAAACCTTAGTGAGATCGACAGCAATTCTCGAAAAGTATTGGTTAAAGAGACTTGCCACTGTTGCCGGATCGTTCACATCTCTATCGTTATCTTTTAAAACAACATTCTCTACAAGGTTTCTAGTTGGTTTGGTCGCATTTTTTACTATATCCCACATTGATTTTGTTTTGTTATTTGAGTTCAAAATATCCTGATCGTGTTTCATGATTTTAGCCTGCCTTATGACTTTTCTTAACAATGATTTGTATTTTTTAAAGTACAGGAGGAAATCTTGAGATACGTTATGATGCTTAGAAATGAAAGAAAGAACTCGTTTGTTTTTACATGATGTTCTAATCCCTTGTGTTATCCAAGAATTGTTTTTGCGTGAAATATTTAATTTTCTTTTCTGAAGAGGAAAGCAAGTGTTAAAATGAAATGAAATTTATTGATTTATTTACGTCAAAAACAGTTAAAAACTGCGTATGACGAGCTATGGGGAGAAGTGAATGCTATGGGGAGAAGAAAGCGTTGAAAAAAAAGAATAATATTTATCGTTTGTATCAATAGTATTATAAACCGCGTCCCATGACTCCTGCAGCAAGTAATCAATGAATAATTTTATTTTACTTTTAGAAAACACTCTACTCATACGTGTATTATTTATTGTGTCATTGTTCGCATTTCGTATAATGGTAAGAATTTGTGCATCGTAGTCACTGTATCCTAAATCTTTTGTTTCAATTTCATGTCGAGTAATGGTTTTGTTAATTATAATTTGATCGATTGCCTTCTTTGAATTTACTGTGATCCGTGTAGGTACTCTTATTGTAATATCTAAATTGAAGGAATTAATTAAGTTAAGAAACTGCTATTTCTCGCAAGATTCAACCAGAAAATCGATGTTAAAATCTCCACATACAACAATGGATTCAAAAGAGCGATTGATGACTTTGATTAGTGTTATCTCTAGTTTTTCTAAGAACAAAATGTAATCTGCAGCTCTCTTTGTTGGGGGCCTGTAGATGCAAAGCAATATCATTTTTAGCACAGGAAGATGTACAACAGAAATTTCAAAAACATTTTCAACGGCATACTCATTGAATTCCGTCAAGGAGATAGAATCAATATTATTTTTAACGTAAATACAAGAACCTCCATATGCCGGACTTTTATGAGATTCTCTTTTTCTACAATAATAGCTTGCGAGGTAAAAGTTTGGAATTTGGAAAATGCTAAGTTCGTTAGGAGATAACCAATGTTCTGTAAAGCAAAGAACATCCATTTGATTTAAATCGCTCTGTAGAGCTGCCTCGATAAACTCAGTTTTATTTGAAAGGGATTGAACATTATGGTGCAATATCTTTATTTTTTGCAAGTACCTACACGAATGTTTTTCTGCTGCATCTGACTGTAGTTGCTATATATTTACTCCATTTTTACCTCGAGTGCGTGGTCGAAGGTTGTAATGTGTCCCAGCAGTCACAGGTTGTGAGGAAATAGAGGCGTCATTGGTAGTGGGAATGGGAGAAACGGGAGTAGGTTCACAGGAGGGGGTAAGAGGGTTCAGAATAAGGGTGGGGGGTGGGGAACGTAAGGAAGGTGAAAGGGATGGATTTTTGGCAGGAGGCTGCGTAGGACTGGAGTTGATGATGTATTGTGCAAGCTTTTCACCGACTGCATGTTTTCCAGCAAGGTTCATGTGGAGACCGTGCCGGGTGAAGTGTTTTACTGAGAGGAAATTCATTTCAAAAAGTGTTACATCTGTTTCTCTCAGTTGCAGTTTTAGTTGTTGGTTTGCGTGCTTAATCTCGCTGCAGAGTGTTGGCCTGTTGTACCAGAAGGGCAGAGTCGAGACTACAATGTTAGTATTTTGGGCGGCACATTGTAATTTGTTTACATGTTGTTCAGGTGTAAAGTTACCGCCCAAATTAATGTCATTCTGCCCTCCGATGATGAAGACTGTGTCCTGATTGGTCATTGTCTTCGTGTGAGTGTCCAACTCTGCAGTCACGTCTGCAAACCTCCCGTTAGGTTTAAAAATAGACGAGACTGAGTAGTTGGGGGGTAACTTCCTACTGAGAATGGAGGAAAGATGGCGACCATGGCTGTCAGCTAAAATAAGTACCTGTTTTTTAGGCTCAGTAGGAATGGCTTTGTTTTCAAGTGGGCTAGGATGCGAAGCTTTACGTGTTTTGGTTTTGACACGCTTCCTAGCCTGTTTGCGTTGGTTTGTGCATGTATTTGTCGATGGAAGGGAAGGGTTGTGAGGATCAGGAAGGCGAGGAAAATCTGTTTCATAATCTAAAACACTAAATCTGTTTTGAATTGCGACTGGATGTGGTGTCTGTGTCTTATGTGCAGTCACGGGTGCACGGTTGGGAAAATTCGCAGTGTTGCCTACTTGTGCCCAACCGTCATTGTAGAGAACGACCTCTTCCAGCCTTCGGATATGTTTATCTAAATTACTGTTTACGTGTGTGAAGGCTTTCAGAAGGTCGGCTTTGAGGGTGTAGAGAGTAAAAAGAGTAGAACGAACAGTAGCCATGTCACGAATGCGTGTTAAAGTACGTGATAAAATTGGAGTAAATACAAGAAAACTCAGATAAAAGCAACAGTCACCTAGCTTAATATTTTAAAAGTGTAAGATTTATGTGTATTCGATAAATTAAAAATTAAGATTCGATACGAGAAAGAGAAGGTATGTTAACTACAAAATCTATTGAAAACTAGTACTTACGAAATTTGGCAATGCGGTTACGTATTTTCGTTCACTTAAGCTGCCACTGTTTAATACAATGTCGACTATACATTACCGTAAATAGATAAAGATATTAGATGAAATTTGTCTTCAAAATATTGAATAAGATTTGAAACAAATTCAAAACAACTCGATACACCGTCCTCGTAACGTTCAAATTAACTGAATAATCACTCGCCACAAAAATAAAATAAACTGAATAGTCACTCGTCACAAAAAAAGAATAAATATAAATGTATACAATATGATCTCATTAGGGATCTTTCTTTACCCAAAGTCTAAGCAGAACTGTTAAAATCGAAACTGAAAGAAAAATATGTTAGAGAAGAATGTCCGTATTTCCCATTACAGATCGAGAAGCAAAGATCTAGATCAATGTTTTCCTTAGATGGTCCAATGGTATTCTGTATGATGTAAATAGTCTTTTTTTCGGAACTAAAGCAACAACACAGACTTTAGGAATGGCAGCTAGTTATCAATGCACAGTTTGAAGGCTGTCTTTTTGCACATCGGCAATGTTAAGTCTTCTAAACTCATAGCTTTCTATACTCATACTCGGGGGTAAATTTTCTGGATGTGGATATCGACGCCTCTTTGTAGACAATAAAAAAAGCGGGACCATTGATTTGCCATAGAAATGATATATTACTCAGTTACTTGTACATTATAATCATCACAAAAAATATATACATAAATCTACTGACCAATAATAGAAAACAAACAACACAATTTTAAAAAATGAACCCTTTTTCACTGCAAAAAAAACAGTTTGACAAGCATCTTTTTAGCTTAGCAAACAACAGCACTCAATATTCGAAGAATCTATCACTAGAAATATGATCTTACGATTCAAATCACTCATTTAAAGCAGAAATGTAATTCTCTCAAAACAAATGAATTGAATTAAAGGATGATGAAAATTAGCTGTGATAAAGTTTCTTACTTTCACCATATTAATAAAAATAATACACTGCTAACTACTTCAAAATGCCTATGAACGCTGGGCAAGTTAATATAATATTTTTAGGGATGCAAGCAACAACATTAAACATTAGAATAATCTATCATTAAGAATACCTTTCAATTCGCATGTTTAATTTGAGCGGAAATGTTATTCTCCCAAAGCAAATGAATTAAATGGTGGATAATACCTGTGATAAGGTTTCTTACCTGTGCACTTCATCATTCTTTCTAATACAAATGGTGAACTGCTAACTGAACCAACATATACATGAGCACTGCATTTGAGCAAGTAAACCTGAAAAGCATGAACTTCACAAACCGTTGCAGCTTTTTACATTAATACATCAACAGATATATACACACTCTTTCTGGCACTTCTATACAATCTATTAGAATAGATTTCCAACGTATTTCAAGTATCGTCCGTAGCCAAAAAGATTCTAAATAAATTACACATTATTAATATATATCTACAAAAAGATCTACACCTTTTTTTCCATACATATATTGTGGTACCATACAACATTAATGTATAATGAGGTAAACAGTCACAAATAAGAAACCTTCATTTGCAATTATATTGAAACCAGTCTTTAATCCGTTTCGTGTGAACAACTGTTGTCTAACAAACAAATGATCCACTAAGAACCCTTGTTAAAGGCATATTTGAGCTCTTGTTGAGTCCTTATAATCTCTTCGGTCCTTATAACCTCTAGCAGTTCTTGACATGTGAGATCCTCTCAGAACTTCCAAACCGAGAGCGGAAAGAAAAAAGAATTACTTTTTACGGCGCTAGCTAAGCTCTGCCTACTATAACCCTATTTTACTTTTTTTCAAATATGTATATGTGAACGTACTCGCTTTGTTATTAAATTAGTTGTACTTGTATTATTTATATTGTATCTTGTGCTAACTACTTGTTATATCAGTAGGTATTTGTAATGAAATTGTTTTTGACTGGGTTGTGAATACACACCGCAATTTGTAATAGGATAATCCTGCAAACAATTTACTAATAAAATTGAATTTAATTGGAAGTACTCGCGGAAGTGGGCGCTTACCTCACAGAGCAACAAAAAAATTCTTTCCCACTCGTTGCTGAGCCTCTTCTGAACACAGACGACGCTCACTATCCGTTTGTGCAGGGATTCTTATCGTACGGTGAAAAGAGCCTATGATGCAGACAAGTTGATTTTTTCGACAACAGTGCGCTCTAGCGACAGCAGTCCGCAATAATCCGAGGATTGAAGTCGGAGAGTGTTGCTGCTTGACCAAAGAGTATATCTCAGAGACGGTACTCAATGTTAAACGGTCTGGACTGGTCTGGACAGGATAAATCGAATACCATGTGCAATATAATAACACTAGGGAACACGCTTTTTACCTCCAGGACGGTAGAGTGCGTGATATATTCAATTTTATACGTATATTACGAATATTACAATAAAAACGTCATATCAGGTCACAGTTTTTAATTATACCGTATCATATCGTATTTCGCTAATAATGCAAAAACATTTAAATTGTTCCTATAAGATATGTAAAATCAATACGCATAAAATCTGTATAAAAATATTTGTTCAGTTCATCTACGCCACTTTTATGAGGTATCAACAAAATTAGGTTTCCGTGTATTTTTATCTTCTGTATTCGAAGATTGTCGTCTTTATTCTCGCGTCTGGTGGTCCGCTCAATTACGAATAGGACGTAGTGGTCTTGGTGGATATTTTAAAAACAAGTCAAGTGCACCCTCATATTTCCTTCTGCGCAGATGTCCTCGAAAGGAATTATTTTTATCCGTTACCTTACAAGTACAAGTATCCGGGGTGGCAGATACTGGGTCAGTCGTTCCCACGCGGAACGCTACCGCAGTGCACCTGAAGTTCGTGTCTGGTTTGCGTGTGCCTCAAATACATTAATACATTATAGTTCTGTGAGTTTTATAAAGTGAAATTCACCACATGAACGTGTGCGAATCAACCCGAAAACGTCTGTTACGTTCGTGGAAGATTTACACCTAAACTTCAAAGAACAAAAACACATGAATTTGCAAAGCTTGCGTATTTTTTGTACTTTGGCTGTCGTGTTTGTGATCAGGACAAATTATGGGCTGCTCACCAGCTTGTGTGACCTGTACAAAGAACTTTAGGTTGTGGTTGTAGGGAAAATTCAAACTGTGCTTATTAACATTTTCATATTTATTGAAGAAAACCCAGCCAGTCTTCTTAAACCAAAATACTTATTGGTTTTCAATTCGTAGTGGACTAATCGACTAGCTGGAGTTCGCCTCTCTTCTGTTAGCTCATTTGTATATTATGATTATTCTTTTCAAAATATAATTTATTATGACTAACTAAAACACATTACAAAGCATTCGTGTGCCTTTTTAAATTGACAAATTAAGTCTGCATTCTTACATGGCAAAAAACAATTAATTATACAAATCAATAACGTTTTAAAGTCATGACTACGATAGTCACTTTTTAGTTTCCAAGCTATGAAGCGACACAATTTTTAACAGAGTTGTTCAACGGCAACAGCACCATATTAAAAATAATTTAATGCATTGTTTTTGGTTTTCAACAATTATAAAGTAAGTAATTTCGACTCCCCCTCCCCTTTAATTACTTTGAATAATTATCGGTTCTTTTTTATCGTTGTCAAACTACACCACTTGGTCTCCTTACAAAGTTGCACCGCCAGTCAGTCAAAAGAAAATCAGAACACTTCCTTTTTTTACGTTTCAGCAACGTTGGCTAGCACGTCACCAGTTATATCAGCATCTCTCCTCCAAAGTCCCACAGGTTTGGATCTCCATCATTTTCATTCACAATAAAATTTCAGCACAGTCTGAACGTCTTTTCAACACGTTCGAGCCTCGACGCGTTCTCTACCAAAATCATACACCATTTCAACGACTATCTACGTGCATTCATCTAAACTCCGCAACAACAGCACTCTCTTTTTCGTCTTTTGTCCTCGGCATTGTTTCATGGCCTCCCTTATTTTCACGCTTATTCTGTCACGTATTCATTTATAGTTCTTAAATAAAATACTTGCCCAATTTATTTGAGTGTCCCGCCTCCTTACATGCTTCAAAACTGTTTTTATTTATTTCTCCCGTGACTTGGCCCATTACTTACATGGTGGGTAGCCAATCACTTGTCTACTGACGTCACTTAAAGTTACTACAATTTTGTAAAATTTACATTATCCTTGCATCTATTGCTCACTGGCACATCAAAGCTTCAAATGTCCTTATTTAATGGTTGTTGCTTACTCTGGTTTCTTTTTTTTTGCGTTGTTTGCGTAATAACGTACAAAAGTTCCTCCGCCTCCACGCCGTCGTTTGTAACTGCGACAACATCATTATCTTTCCTTACGAAAAATATTCCTAAATATGTTTTTTTGTCATGTCCATGTGAACTGTCACACATGCAACCTTTAAAAAGTCTTGTTTATTTACATTTTTTATTTAACGTCAAAAACAGAAAAAAGGAATTGGACGTACGAGGAGAAATGTATTCTGTGAACGTTCTCATAAATTCAGGTATCTCTACTCTAACCCATTTACATGCTGAATTCTGAAAGCAGATGAAAACGAAAAGTTTGTTCTTCGATTAGTAAAGAGAAAATATTTTTTGGTATAAAAACGTTAAAAGCAAATAGCATTAAATGTTGAGAAAAGGAGTCATGTGTAATTCGTGTTAAAACGAGTATATGTGGAAAATATTACAACACTATAATGTTTAATAATTACTATTACATATTTTTCGTTCTATTTAGATTTGCTTACTAACGCAATCAGTGTTACTGCGTTGTAAAATGTACATGCAAATAGTCCCCAGGGGTTTGAAAGCAACGCTGGTAACATCACGCCGAAGCGTAAGCCGTTTCCGCCGCCGTCGCTGGAGAATCGTATTAACTTTTAATTACTTTTCTGGTTCACATACTGCTTACGAAGAATATTGTAAAGCTAAAAAACTCATCGGATATGTTCGTGAATACACTGCAAACCTTATTCAATAATTCAATGTCAGAAATATATTTCATTTAAAATTTTGAATAAAAAATGTGACGTTTGAAACTAATTTTCCCACCATATTTTCTAGTTTTACGAGTTTAACGAGTTTTACATAAAATTATAACTGAGATGTTAATTTGGAAAGAAATGGTGGTCTGAGTAGTAATACATTACCATTACTAAAGGAGAGAAAGTAAGTGATTTTTTAGTATCTCTAGCTTTCTAACAGTGCCAGTAAGAGCCGTTTCAGTCTATCCTGATAACATTTAATGTTAACATATTTTCATTGTTTCACGTCAACTGAAAAGTTTTATCCGTCAATTTTTAAATGAAAACCAATACTGTTTTGATGTTCTTTAGAAATACTGTCGTGTTGGGTGAAATCTTAGGAAATCTCCAAAAAACAATGAGCTGCCTAAACTTCGGTTTTCCTTTCTTGACGCACGGGGGGGTGCCAATAAAATGGAATATCTCACGGTATGTCGCGTCGTTCTCGGTTTTGCCGCTAGGAGTCGCATGATCGCGACTTTATCGAACAGAGCTGGCGATCATGCGATTCCTGGAGGCACAACGGAGAGCGACGCAAAGTACAGTGAGATATTCCATTTTGATGACACCCCCCGTGCGCCAAGAAAGAAAAACTGAAGTATTAACACCACACGCGTTGATTTGTTATGAAAATTGCTGCACGTGGTGCAAGATTAACCTTGGAACTCATTACAATTTCCCAACAGATTCCTGGTCACTTGTCTTTTTCTGATTACAAGAAAGCTCACAGGTGCCTTCATTTCTTTCGGTGTGTTGTTCTATGCGTAGCTGACCCCACAGTCCCGGCTGGAAGCGTCCTTGATTTTTTGTTCACCTTTTTAGCCTGAGTAGCCACGAGTTATAAGAGTAGCTCGTCCCCGCCCAGGACTCCAGTTGCCGGTCGGTTCCGCACCAGTGCTTCTTCTTTGAAGGGTGAGTCTTCGCTTTGGTAAAAATTCGTTCGCACTCTTAGGATAGAAGTCGGTTTCAGTGTTGCCCAGACGTACCAGAATCCTAGTATTTTTACCAGGATTTTAATAAAGATACCATGTACCAGGATGATTTCCATTCTGGTACATGGTATCCTAAATACCACGATTTTAAGTCTACGGTAATTGAAGACGTACTATTTAAATTCGTAAAGTATTTTTTGTTCAATAATTTTAAACTATCATCAATAATTATGTATTAAAAATAAATATCATATTGGTGAAAACACTGCCGTAGAAACATTAAAGGTGACATAGGATGGACTTTTTCTAGCACATGTTATAGTAGAAAAGGATAGGACCATTCCACATCTTTCATTTAGATCATCGATATAAAATGAATCTATATCGAGTTAAGTTTAGCGAACTTCTGTGCGCGATTAAAGATAATAGATTGATAATACGAAACACAAATTTAAATAGTTATTGGTACCATGTATTTTCTTGAAAGAACCAGGATTTTTGAAGGTTGGTACTGGGATATAGATTTGATCGTCTGGTCGGTTGATGGATCAGTGTTTTCTGGCATGTCAGCTGCTGTGGTCGTTAGCAGTGGCGGCCGCTCCTTTAGAACTCCATGTAGGGCGGCACTCTCCCCAGAAAAATCAATCTCGGGAAAAGGTGCAAAAAGTATTGAACGTACACTAAAAAGACTAGCTTAATGTCTGCATACCACCAGCACATGTTTGTGGATGAATTTAATTTCATGTGACCGCTAACGCGAATGATCGATGCTTTTAGGATTGGTTGCATCCAGGACTATTGCTTTGCCATCCCTAGCTGGAACATCTTCGTCAATGAAAGCATGAGGAAGAGTGGGGGTACAGGGTGTTGGGTGATGGGCAGCTTGTTGTCAAATGGTTTCATTCAGAAGTGTCCGCGCCTATTAACTTTCCTCGACCCTTTCATTTGATTTCATAAATTAGTTTTGTTTGCCACAGATATATGTTTTAAAAATCTTTTTTCGTAAACACAATTTTATCTTAGGTCACAAAGATGCATTAGAAAAGAATTAAAACCCCGTAGCTAGCATTTTGGTCGAATTTGCTATAGTTTGCCCCCGTTCAAGAACTAGTTTGAGGAGACAAAATGTCTGGTTGTTCGCACACATATATCGCCCCTACTAATTTACAACCCATCGGCGGCCACTCGTCGTTATTCCCACAAGCGTAGTGCCAGTTTTAATTTGGTACAAATATATGTCAGCGAGTAATGGGACACAGTGAAAGCACATATACAGTGATTGTTTATTCTGTGGATTTCTGTAAACTTTTGTAAACTATTTTGAGCGATTCAATTTCTTTGCAAAAGAAATGAAATACTATTTAATTGGTTATATATTCGTGTCAATAATTGCAGTGAATTTGCTTGTTAGATACTTGAGAATGCCTTCATCGGGTTGAGTGCACTTATAAATAATTTACAATGATGTAATTGTTGTTTTTCTTAGGCATCCCAATTTTAGGACATCTTTGAAACTTCAAGTAAACTTTTAATGGTCGCCATTTTAAAAGAGGCTAGCCGAGGCGGCTATTGTTATATAACGAAAAATATTAACAAATGTCCATTTAATAATTGTTATTAATTTCATGGAAATGTTTTTACTGTGGTTTGTGTAATTTCCCGTCAGAGACCACTTAATGAAAACTACGCTTCTTCAACCTCGTCATAGAAATAGATAAAAAAATATGTTATTTTTTGTAACTTTATTTTCACTTCACGACGTTACGGGAAGACGGCAAACGGACATTTAATGTAAACTCAATCTGCGTGCGCGTCCTAAAAAAACACATATAACTGCGACTACAACATTGTTAACATCTTAGAAGAAACCATGTATTCGACAGTGCAACGAAGGAATGAACAAGAAAGAAGAGAAGGCTTTCTAGTGAGGATGGGACCTTCTACAAGGACACAAATAAAAGTTTGGCTGAATGTAAATACAAAATATAAGTGTATAGAGGCTCATTTAGCGTTCCTTAAAGTGTGTAGAATGTTAAGATTAATTCCTACATTTTTAAGGAACAGTTTGGTAAAAATTGATTATGACTTTAAATATCCGAAAAATATAGAGAAACCCAAAAAGAAAAAAATTAGGATTGAAATATTAAACATGATGGCAAAGGATAAACATTGGGAAATGATAAAAGCCAAAAAAACAATTGTTTACAATAGAAAATAACTTAAAGTTTCTGTTAAAGTCAGACGAAATTTTATGAAAGTCAGGTTAATCGTCTTAAATACATTTTTTGTATACCATCATTATAAACGACCCTTTTCGATACCCCGAATCGTGCATAATCCAGTATTTTATCGCACGCTACATGACGTCATTGCCATTATTAAACGGGACATGACGTCATGACGAACTTCTACTGTTCAGAATATCATAGATTTTTCAGCTTCATAGCCGACATTAGCTTGTTTGATATATAACTGAACTTTGTTATAAGCAGAGATGTCAATTCCATCTTTAATTTTCAGCATAGTCTTCAATTTTGAATGACTGCACCACAAAGATGATGCTTTACATACCGCAGACTTCAAAATAACATAAATTAGAAAATAAGAACTCGACACTTATATTAATCATAAAAAGTATGACAAACTTACCAAATCAGATATATATGCCAGAACAACTGTCTCGCATATAATGTTTACATTATTTGTCTCCATCCACTTCCTAAATTTTATATATATATATATATATATATATATATATATATATATATATATATATATATATATTCCTTCTCATACAATGCACTTGACTTTTTAGGTATTAAACTTTCTTCTGCCTTTGAGGCTTTTTCTAAAACTACCATTGGTAACGACGCCATCTTTCATTCGAATGCGCGCGTGAATCGGCTCTCCGCTGTCACAGTTGTGACGTCATAATACCAACGTCCATGTTGCCAACTATAAAACCTTACTTACACTTACTTCGTTTCATTTATAACTTTATAATGATGTTTTACAAAAAAATAGCGTATGCAACTCGTTTATAATGTTCCTTTTTTGCACTCATAAGAAAATAGTCTATTACTAAACTCACTCCTTCGTCGTTCGTTTAGTAATAGACTATTTTCTTATGAGTGCAAAAAAGGTCAACATTATAAACTAATTGCATAAACTACTATTATAGGTATAATAGTAATAGTAAGGTTAAAACACTTGAAAACCAGATGAGCAAAGCCAACGAAGGTCACGATTCCAATCAATATTCGAAGATAAATAAAAACAACTGGTTTTATAATTACACGAATAGAGAAATATCTAATGCTGTGGTTAATATCGCGAATTTAGGGAACAATTTCAATTTCAAATCGGATAATAAAACAGAAAATGTCATCATCATCTTCACGATCTAGGCTCAACGGCTTGTTCCGGTTCGATGGTCCACCGTGTTCTTGGTCTCCGGGATCTCGTTTTCCAAGAGGTCGATATTTCCAGGCCTTTTGAGGAAGGCGCTGCTTCTCCATTCTGTATAGATGTGAGTCCGATTTCTTTTATACTTTTGGATTTGATCGAGGACTGATACAACTTTTAACTCGTTTCGAATATCTTGATTTCTTTTGTGATCAGCTTTCGTACAACCTTTTACTGCCCTCAGAAACTTCATCTCTGATGCCAGTATTCTGCTCATTTCTCTATGTTTCAAAAACCCAGCATTCGCTACCGCATAGCATGGTTGGTATCGCCATTGTCTTATAGAATTTTAACTCTTACCGAGGGTTCTTCTTATGGTTCCACACATTATCTGGAACCGCGAGAGTTTCTTCTCTACGTCTCTGACGTAGTTGTATGATATGTCGTTTCCTAGATAATTAAAATTACTTACTTGGTTCAGAACCTGGTTTTCTACACAGATATATAGAACTAGATTGGCAGTGCTGCCCCTGCACGTGAAGCCAAGCGGGAGAAGGTAAGATGGCGGCGCGTGCAACTCTTGACTTTATTTATACGGGTAGCAATGGTAATATAGTCTTAAAGAACTTAAAGTATATCTTTTGCGTGATCTTAATTTGTTTGCCAACCGCAATGCTTTTATTTTGCATTAGGAAAATATCAATAAATGATAATTTATTACTGTAATAATTACTGTAAATTACTCATTTCAGCTAGGAAATGATCTAGTTTAAACATAACAACCGATCTTTAGTACTTACTATATTTTTCATTTACCGCACTGAGATGAGAAAAGTTCAATTTTAAATGTCAGTTTTTTGTCAATCTTGCTTCTGCTAAGTAATTCGCCTTACTGGTGATTTTTAGAAATTGTGAACTGTTAAGAGAGACCGTACATCTAATTTTGATCATTCAAGTATTTAATGCTTGAACTACATATTTTCTATATATATATTACATATGTTCTACATGCTCTATATATCTGTACCACCTATCTAATGCTTCGAACGTACATACAGAAGTTCCTTGAGTACAAAAAATCGACGAGAGTGAACACCCCCGATCGAGGCGCTATCTAGTAGCGGTCAGTGAAACTATTGCCAGAAATATATACGTCACAATAAAAATGGTTTTGCAATATTTTAAGTTCCACAGACCTTCCTTTGCTCTTTATAACAAAAACTTGAATTTACAATGTTTGCTGAGTATTTTCATGCATAACCCATGCATTTAAAGCGCTGTAATTAAAAGTTATTAAGATTTGAAAATCTGAAAATTAAATATTACACTCCAGAGTTCAAAATGTAAAAATGTAAATTTGAATACAATCTTAAAAATAATACATTGTTACAACAGAGTTCTGTGTGGCACACAATGTACATCAACATGAACAGCATCAGACTTATGCTAATTGAACAAAAGATGATTGTATAATAAAATAAAATAGTACATGATTTCCTGTACAAACTCATTTTCCAGGCTTGACATGAAGTCTTGAAGCTTGCTGAGGTACGTTTTTACAAATGGATATTGAACTGAACAAATACAAAATTAATAACAAATGTGAAAGCTTCAAGATGATGACTTCTTGGCCTGAAATATGACATTATGCATTTTATGAGGTATGCAATAAAGTTCCAAAACATTAAATTTACTGTCATAAGTATTTACAATATTCTTCATTACAACATTTTAGAGTATTTGAATGTAGAGCATATTATAGGAATGATAATATATCCAGAAAAAAAATTGATAAGAGAGCAAAATTAGCTACATCGTGGGCAGGCGGAAGAGCTAAATGGCCTGAGCCTCGCCACCAAGAAAGACATTTATTTATTTATTTATTGACATTTGTAGGTTATTCGAAAAATAGAAAAGCTTATTTCTTTTTGATGTAGAAGATAAAAGAATTCATGAGAGTAGAGATGTAATATTCTTAGAAAATGAGAAAGAATTAATAAAAGAAAAAGATTGTCATTTAGAAAAAATAATTGATTTGCAATTTCTAAAAATAAAGAACAATTGATTAATGAAGAAACAAATATTGAAGATAGAAATGTTGAGGAATATTCATTACAGTAGTAGTTGCTTCTTAAATAATAAGAATTTGATTTGGTATATATTCTGAGAAGCTACTTAAATTAAATAATTTTCTAGTATATAGAATGTTAGAGTACAAATTTTCTGCTCATCAAAGGAATTCGCTCAAAATTGAATCATTCTGCAGAGAAAATTAAATTTTATTTCTTCCAAAATGAGGTGCAGCCATGTCCAAATACAGTTAAAATATTAATTGGAAAGATACCAGATTTGTGACAAAATAAATCGTGTTCTTCCCGAATGTGTTTGGCAGGGTCCCATTTAATTTGAGTGTCCTTATATCACTGTCTTTGTCACTGTCAGCTTCGACTGTAAACATCATTCTCAACTTGGTATCATGACTAGATTGTTGTTATTAAACAATGTGTTTGTATTGATCCACTCAAAAATATGAATGCGACAGCCGTTTATCAGTGGAATATTGAAATAATATTACGTACAAGTGTGTGTGTGTGTGTGTGTGTGTGTGTGTCAGTCGCAGTCAACACATATTTGTGCTGTGTTTTAAGTGCCATCGTAGCGTATTACATATGTAGTGGTTTCATTTCGCGTGCATCTGTTGGAATCATTTTATTACTGAAATCGTTCGTATGCTGTTTCTGGTTGGGAAAATTGTACCCATTACTCCTGTGTATCATATGTCAATTTAAATTGCTTAAAGAGAAACCGCTAAAAGGTACATCAGTAGTTGAGAAATGTAAGTGAAATTTCACAGTGAATGATAAATCTATACTTCGTGTTCATCATTTACAAATAGTTTCTAGTTAGGATATCGTGATTAGGTATTCCTTTCACTGGTTCAAAGCGCTTGAAGTAGTGCTTGGAGTTGCGAATTAAAAATGATGTTCTCAAAACCGGCTTCAAACGTTTTTCTTCCTATCGAGCAAAGAACACATAAAAAACGACCCACGTTCAATTTTCGTTGCACTCTCGAAATTTTCGAAAATTACATGAGTTAGAAATTAAGCGCAAAAAAGTTCTGTTGTAGCACCACACCTACTCTCCAACTAGAAGACCGAAAAATAAATAAATTGCGACAATGTTTTTTGACGCCACCAGGTAGCAACCGGGAAGAGAGATGAGAACAAAACTGAAAACCCAGACGAAGCAGATAAGGAAACTATCCAGTACGAGAAAGTCCGTGCCATTCTGCAGCAAAACTAGTTGAATTATATACTACAAACATTACAATAGTTCCATTTATTCATGTTTATTTCATTTGTAAAAGATATAAATGACTATTGTTTCTGGCTATCGAAATAAACTCAGGTGCGCACCACTAGCGCTTCGTTTGAATTGGTTGAATTGGATGTTTTCAAGTTAAAACGAGTTTTTAATGTGGCAGAAATTACAATATTTCAATTTTACGAAACTATTCCCAATATTGTGAGAAAGAATGTGTTGTTGTTGAACCTCTAGTTCCCCGGAGCATGGCAATACTTTCTCCGCTCTGCGTTAGCAGTAGCAAGAAGGTAGAAATATCCTCCTTGAATCGTTTGAACTCTCGTACACTGCCAACTGAATGTATTCATCACCATCAGCCCCTTCATTTACCTCCGATGCCGTTTTCTTACATCTGACACCGTACTTCATCATCGCGTGTTATTTCATTCCCACCTACTGTCAAAGTGTGTAAGCACAAAAAGCGTTTGTTACGCTCCGCAACGGATTCGAGACTGAAAAAGTATCTGTCGTTTCTCAAGACCTTCAGTTTGTAGTTTTTATCGTACTATAATCGCTGGCATAGCTAGTATATAAAACACAATATTCCACAAAATATTCGCAATGTGTATGCATATTAATATGTTGTATTCGTTGATATATTATTACTTTCCCGTATACATACGTATATACGGAATAATACGCGTGCTGCGGGAAAAAACGGCGAATTTTTGGCAGTAAAAGATTCATTGCGGGCCCTGATAAAAAATCACACATACTTTCCCGCATTAGTTTTCTATTTCCTTTTGTCTCGGCTATTCGGACTTGCTACATACACTTGCCAGCTGCCATCTATCGCCGCCCAAACTAATTTTTTTTTTATATTTTCTGAATTTTTTGGTTTCCTAATAGGAGAACAGAAATATTATTTTAAGAATATTAAAGAACAGTAAAACCTTGTCCTAAATTGCAATTTTCTTTGAAAAATTGGGTGCTGTTTTTAAGAAAATAGCGTTTAAGCTGTACTGTAAATACGAAAATTGAAGCTCTTTTACACATACAATTTTTGAGGTTTCGAAAAATATCATTAGAAGTCATTTGAAGTACATCAACTCACAAATAGAGTAGTGTTTACACATTACTGAAAATTTTGCATATTAATGGTGTGAGAGAAGTTTAAAAAACATATTTGTTCAATTTTTTTAAAAAACAAAAAATACCCCAATATGAACTTCACGTCATATCAAATAGTGCAATTGGCACTATCCGTTCGAAAAGTTTGAAGACAAATTTTGGAGCCATTTTTGAGAAAATGTCGTTTTTAAGCGTTTCTGAAAATGCGAAGTTTTGAGCTAGATTTCACAGAAAACGGAAGAAACTTTTATCTGTTAATTGTGAAATAAAAACATCATTTTATTGCTTTGGTGTTCTTTAGACCCAATCTTGGTCGTGTTGGGTGAAATCTTTTCGAAATCGATATTCAGTATTGTCAGCACCGCGGGCCCTCGCGGGTGGCGTCGGGGCTCGATCTGACGATCAAGACCCCCCTCTTAGCTTCACTCACCTGAAGCAGTTGCCGGGCTACCTCAGGAGAAGTGATTCTCTAAAAAATGGAGGCCTATGGATGGACGATACTTGCTCGTGAAATGAAATTCGTTGAGGTTAGAGGTAAACACAATTTAATTAACTAAAACACAAAACAAAAAAAAAAACATAAAATACTATAACTAATAATCCCTCCCTTTCAAACCCATTGATATCTCTCCCCTCTTTCCTGTTCCTCTTCTTCTTCCCTTTCCTTCCCTTTCCTTATCCCACAACTTCCCCCTCCTTCCTCATTCCTTTCCTTATCCCACAACTCCCAAAACAGCCTGAATTTAACCCCCTCCTAGATTTCCCTTTACTTAAAATTACTTTTTTACATGCTAGATGATAACAAAGGGTAATACAATTACAAAAAAGATAGGAAATACAGTTCTGAAGATTTTTACTTTCCCGTATACGTACGTATACACGGAGTGATATACGTAGTATAGGGAAAGTTATGTAATGCTGCGCGAAAAAATGGCCAATTTTCGGCGGAAAAAAATTAATTACCGGGCCGTGAAAACGAATAAGTGGATAAAACCAGTTGCTAAATTAAGAAAAAAATCCCCTAACACGTGGTGTAGCCCGAAACCCTGTTTTCCAGGTCCTTGATACCGAAAACCCAATTGAAAGGAAAACGTCCGTCTGTCCGTCCGTCCGTCCGTCCGTCTGTCCGTCTGTGAACACTGCTAGCGCCTCAACCATACGTACGATTTCTTCCAAAATGGATATTCCCCGGTCGATCTGATTCTAGTCAAAGCTTTGAGATTTTGAAAAAGATTCTTCAAATTTTGGGGGTACTTTATATGAAGCCCCCCGGGGATTTTCAAAATTTTCTCGAAAACGGCTCCAAATTTTTTCTTTAAATTTCTTGTATAAATAGAGTAAAATACACTTTTTAACATGGCATAGACCGATATTCACGTACAGCTCTGAATTTTCGAAAATTGTGAAAGTTTGAATTTTTTTCGGCGTCTTTCTCCAACCTACAAAATTGAAGATAGAGATTTTTTCTTCAGATAAAATTTGTTCTGCATATTGAGTTCTTTAATAAAGGTCATGTAAATGTTTTTCACAATTTTGGTAGTTTTCGTGCAATATTGCGAGCAATATGTGCAATTTTAAAAAATTACAAAAACAAAATTTTCTCAAAAACGGCTCCAAATTTTTTCTTTTAACTTTTGGTAGGGATAGTGGTAAATGTACTCTATCAATGACATAAAAGCCATTTTGGTCTATCGGTTGGTTTTTTCAAAAATTACAAAAATGTAAATTTTTTTACTTGTCTCTCACGTCGTTAATATTTACATTATCGGCGATTTTTTTACATTATTATATTTACGAGTATATATGCTTTAAATAATGTCAAGTAAAGTTTCTCGAAAACACTACCGTTTTCTGTGAAAAGTAGCTCAAATTTCGGCATTTTCAGAAATGCTCAAACGCCATTTTCTCGTATATGGCTGCAAATATTTTCTTGAAACTTTTGTAACGGATAGTGCTAATTACACTCATTAGTATAACGTAAAGTTTATTTTGAGTTATTTTTTGTTTTTTCAAAAATTTAGTTAGTTTAGTTAGTTTAGTAAAGTTTATTTTGAGTAATTTTTTTGAAAGATCTCTCACATCTTTAATATGCACATTACGAGCAATTTATAAACATTAATATATTTGTGAGTATAAGTGTTTCAAATAACTTCAAATAAAGTATTTTGAAAACTCAATCATTTTCTGTGAAAATGAGCTTCAATTTGTGCATTTTTAGTAGCGCTAAAACGCCATTTTCTCTTGAACGGCACATCTTTTTTAAAAGATAATTGCCATTTACGGCTAGGATTTTGTGTTCTTTAATATTTTAAAATTAATATTTTCGTTCTACCAATAGAAAACCGAAAAATTAAGAAAATGACAAAAAAATGTACTTTTGGTGGTGATAGATGGTAGCTGGCAAGAAAGAATATGTGGCAATTTCGAATAGCCAGCGAAGACCCAAGAAAATAGAAAACTAATACGGGAAAGTCTGTGCCATTCAGTAGCACCACTAGTTCTTCAATAGCCAAAGCGCGGCTCGCTTACAGTGCTACACAGGTCTCTGTTCTGGGTCATTCACAAAAGTCTTGCGAGCAAAAGACCGTGTTTGAATGAATTTCGTGGGGTCGGTGCTCGACCTTCAGATGACGTCACCGGAGTTCCCTTTGGCGGTGGTGAAAGTGGCTGCACGGCAGTAGATCGCAGCTGGCGTGGAGGGACCCTCGCCGAGAGGGCGGAGACGGGCGCCGTAGGCGGAAACTCCAACACGGGGATCAGCTCTGCCGCAGGCGCAGACGTGACGACGCGGATCGAGTTGAACGATCTCGATAATGCGCGGCGCGAACTGGTCTGCTCATACAGTGATTGTCTTTTAGGCAGTCGAGCGAAATTGCTTTTCGCTAAATAAAAGAAACGGCACACCGTGACGTGAAGTGGCGGATAGTTCGCTGCGGGCACTGGCCGGTTGCGAAATCGCGCACTAGCTACAACAATAGCTCCGTAACAACTTAAAGTTCCACGGACGGTAGTGAACGCTCACCGGGAGCAATTCTACGTCTCACACCACAAACACAGCACACCGAAAACGGTTATGTCCCTCGCACCGCGGAGGTGCATACGCCAGGGGCGTCTATTACTCCGACCGACGCACCGCAGAGGTGCGTGCACCCGCTCTCTCCACCCTTCTCCTCCCCGAATCTATTCTCGAGTGAATCTCGTGCCCCGTCACTTGCCCGCGAAGCCTCGGTAACCCCCACTCCTTCTTTCTTCATCGAAAGTTCTAGAACAATTTTGGTTCAAATTTTGAGAAGTGCATCTCCATTGGCCAAAGGTTACTGCGTTTTACATGAATTCTGACCAATGCCCTGGAGTGTTCTCTGACCGGAGTTGACGGAAAAATTCCACCCAACCCTCTCACTCCAACACCGGGGGTGCACCGATCGCCTGGGGCGGTTGGCGGCGCCAGCGGGTCGCTGGTCGGGTCATGACTCTAAACACACAGGCCCTGCTCGCAAAGGGAACGCCGGGCATCCCCTCCCGGCGCGTGCGCGGGACGAATCAGCCCGGCCTGGCACGCACAAAGAAGGCGTTGCGTAAGCCTGCGACGCAGTAGCTGTTACTACGTCGCATGTTTTAAACTAATTTACCCGCCAAATATTCGGTATCGTCACAGTATAAACCCCACACGCGCTGAGTCATTATGACGATTTCTGCACGCAGTGCAAGGTTAACCTTGAAGCTTTGTAATATTTCCCAACTGTTTTCTGGTCACGTGCCTTTTTCTTGTTTTTTCATTTATTCTAGCTTGGCCATTGGCCCTCTGCAGCCGCAAAAGATACGAGGGGCACTAGATAAGTTTTCTACCTAAGTAAGAAATAACTGAGATAGATTGAAAATTTTATTATTTCTTTTCAATATAATCCCCTTCGAGTTCAATACACTTTCTCCACTTTTCAATCAAGGATGATATTCCAGAAAAATAAAAATTATTTTCCTGTCCTTCAAAGTACTCATTTACAGCACTCTTCACATGTTCATTGGACACAAATCGACGACCACGCAAGTTTTTTTTTAGATTTCTGAACAGAAAATAGTCACTGGGGGCTAAATCTGGACTGTAGGGTGGGTGGTTTAATTCTTCAAAGCCACAGTCCCTAATTGCAGCAATTGATTTCCGGGACTTGTGCACGGGCGCGTTGTCGTGAAGAAGGAGCACCCCTTTAGACAGCTTCCCACGACGCTTCTCCTTTATGGCATTCCTCAAATTGAGAAGAGTGTTAGCATAGGACTCACCAGTAATTGTTTTCTTGTTTTCCATGAACTCTATAAGCAAAATGCCCTGTGAATCCCAAAAAACGGTGGCCATGAGTTTGCCTGCAGATGGTTGCGTCCGAAACTTTTTCGGAGTTGGAGAACCCTTATGCTTCCACTGCATTGATTCTTGTTTTGTTTCAGGATCCCAAAAATGTATCCATGTTTCATCTCCCGTGACGATTTGAGCGATATAGTTGTCCGGATCCGACTCAAAAAGTCTCAAATTCTCCTCGCACATTTCCACTCGCCACTGCTTATGGAGAGGAGTGAGCATTCTGGGCACCCATCTTGAACAAACTTTTGACATGCCTAAACGTTCATGAAGAATGCTCAAAACTGTTGGCTCAGACACTTCGAACTCTCTAGCTATTGTTGCCACTTTGACACGTCTATCATGCATTACAAAATCTTCTATTTTCTTACACATTTCCGAAGAAGTCACTTCCACAGGTCTGCCAGAGCGCGGATCGTCTTCGATTGATTTTCTGCCCCATTTAAACTGCTTAGACCAGTACTTCACCTGGAAATAGGAAGGTGCATTATCACCAAACACTGCCAGCATCCGTGAATGGATATCTTTGGGCCCGGTGCCTTCCTTCGTGAGAAATTTGATGACAGCTCGGTGCTCCAACTTCGCCTGATCCATGACTATTTCGCACAGCACTACAATTGGCAACCGATTTCTCTGCGACTTGTGAGCGAAATGGTCTGAAACTTGGAAGAAAGCATGTTCAGACATGTCTGAACTTGTAACGTCATGCGCGCCCCGCTCAAAAGTCGGTAACTTGGTTAGGTAGAAAACTTATCTAGTGCCCTCCGTATGTACATAAGAAAGAGATATATACAAGAATATTCTGATATATTAGAGACACTATTCTAGTTTTAAATATAATGCAATTGCGTGCTTATGTGATTTGTCATGAGAAAAGACTCATCGGTTCCAAACTATGGGGGATCGGAAAATTCTCTTGGAAGCTTTCTTTTTAATTTTTTTCGATGAGGATTCTGCTTACCAATATGAAAGTGAATGGCTGAAGGGATCTTTAATATTTTAGAATAGAATTTTGCGGCTAAGAGGGAGAAGTGGACGGGGATGGGTGTAATGCCAAGTTCGATATGTAACTGCGCATTTGGAATGCACCAGAGAGCTTTAGTAATGGTCCGAAGGAATCTATTTTGAAAAATTTGAATTTTGTTTATGTTTGTTTTGGCTGCGGCAGCCCAGACTGGGGAAGCATAAGAAAGTATGGGTCGTATCATTGCTTTATAGAGGTGAGTAGCCACATGTAATTGTAGGGGGGAATGATTCTTTGAGAATCGGATACAATTGGTGGACTCTACTAGTCGCTAGAGCTATTCGGTGTTTAATATTTTGCCGCCTTGTAAGTCTTTTGTCAAACAGAACTCCAAGATACTTGACAGTTTTATTGTGAGGAAGCCAGGTGATGTTTTGATTTTGGTATGTGAGATTTTTGGGGATGTCTGGTCTACGGAGGGTGAATATTTTTGCTTGGCTTTTATTTGGATGTGCCATTTTTTGGCCCAGCTGGAGAACAAAGTGAGGTGATGTTGTAGATCTTTCACGGCAGAATCGAGATTTCTATTAGAAGAATAAAGTACTGTGTCATCAGCAAATAGTGCTATTGCAGTATTTTGAGTGATTGGTATATCCGATGTGTAAACGTTAAATAAAATGGGGGAGAGGGTGGAGCCGTGGGGTACTCCTGCTTTGATGGTGAATGGTGCGGAGTGAGCTCCAGGGAGACGTACAGAAAAAGTTTGCTTATTAAGAAAACTTTCAATGATGCGTGAGAGATATAATGGAGTACCTAAACTGCGTAATTTGAAAATTGACCCTGGGTGCCAAACGGTATTGAAAGCTTTTGCGACATCTAGAAAAACTGCTGCGGTATGCTTGTGGTCATGGAATCCTTCGATGATATCTTCTGTTAGGCGTAAGATTTGATGATACGTAGACAAAAGGGGTTGGAATCCAAACTAATGAAGTGGTATGGCATTGACCGAGCTGAGGTAAGAATTTAGGTGAGAGAGTATATATTTTTCAAATAGCTTCCCATTGTGGGTAGCAGGCTTATGGGGCGATAGCTAGATGTATCATTTTGTACTTTCCCTGGCTTTAGAATGGGAATAATGTGAGCATGTTTCAATTTATTAGGGAAGTACGTTTGTCTCAAGGCGGCGTTAAATATTGCTGTAATATGTACTATTACTTTTAAAGGAAATGCATTTTAATAAAAATGTTGATATTTGGTCATGGCCATTTGATAATTTCGGGGTTGCGAATGAAAGATATTTAATAATTTCGGCTGGTGAAATAAATTTAGGGCATTCAGGAACTGTTATTTCTGGTTGTGAAATTACTTCTCGAATATGATTATCGTGTTGCCAATTATGAGAAGGATGAGAAGTAAAGGTTGATGCAAAGTAATTTCCCAGCATATCGCATTTATCGGAAGGAGAAGATGTTTCTCCAGTTGGAGTAACAAGGGTGAGTAGTTTGGTAGGTTTGCGCAGAAGACGTCGCGTGATGTTCCATAGTGTTTTATCAGATGGGTTTGCCATTTGAGTTTGGAAATGAATCTTTTGCGCGTGAACGAAGGCCAAAAGTTGTCTCAATTTTAGTTAGAAGATTTAAATAAGATTTTAAAAAAGGGGATCGATGTCTCAACCAGTGATTTCGAATATAACGTTTGTAACCTATCAGCATTTTCACTACAGGTGGTATTGTTGGAAGCGGCGTGCGTTGACGGGCTGTGGGGGCCGTTAAGTCTAGGGCATCTAAAATGGTATGAGTAAGTGAATCAATGGCACTGTCGATTTCCTGCGTAGTTCGAGGTAATGGCAGTGGAGGTAAAAGATGTGTAACTAGCATCTGATAATATGGCCAGTTTACCTTACGTAACTGATAAGGTTGTGCGGGTCGAATTTCTTCTGGGGTTGTGCCGAGTGAGAAAACTACAGGGCGATGATCAGATTGCAGGGCGATATGAATCTCGACTTGAATGTTACAACTAATGTTGTTAGAAACGCCGAAATCTAGAATATCAGCTTGCACTGACGCGCAGTAGGGGTAGTAACTGGGCGCATCAGGAGCATGCACAGCCAGAGTTAATCTTTGTATACCAGCTAGCAACAGATTACCAGCAGGTGAGTTTAGTCTGCTTCCCCACGCAATGTGTTTCGCGTTCCAATCGCCGATTACTAATGCGGGTTGGCGGGAGGAAAATAAGGTGTCAATGTCACCTGATCTATATGGAATATTAGGGGGTTTGTAAATTGAAGTAATTATTAGAGTAGATTGACATTTCTGCTGAATAGCTATACTAACATTTTCAAAAGTATTATTTATATTTAGCGGTAGCTGGTGATGTGTTACGGAATTTTTTTACAAAGATAGCTACCCCACCGCTGCACCGATTTCGCGGTCGGACATAGCGATATAGAATATAACCGGGAATATAAATTTTCATGGAAGGGCAAAGATGAGTTTCCTGAATGCAAGCTACTTGTATTTTATAATTATGCAAAAAGTGAGCTAGCATGTGAATATTGGGTTTAATACCGTTTGCATTCCAAGAAATGAGACGAAGTGAAGAATGAGTTGCACTTCTTATATGCATGATTTTATGGAAAATAAACTTTTATTGATTGAAGGATGGAGTTTGTGAGAGAAGGAATAATTTGACTCATGAGTCTGGAGAAGAAATGTTCTACCTGATGGGAGTAAATTGTTCCAGCTGGAATGGCTGTCCAGTGGGTGGATGTATGGGCTGTTTGAGGACATCTGTATATTGGGGCATTTGGTTTGACAATGATGGTTGTGGAATTCTACGACGGGGGAAACAAGATTCTTGTGGCATTGTGATAGGGATAGAAGGGGAAGGATGAGGATAGGCTACAGGAGGAGGTCTTGGAGGGGTTAATGAGCGCGGATGATAGCGCAATGCTTGTTGTGAGACTTGCTGACGGGTGGGGTTGCGAGTTGGGAGTGATTTCCTAAGGAGGATATTTTGATAAATTTCACAGTCACGACTAGAGGACCGATGAGCCTTTCCGCATAGTGAACATTTGGTATCCGTACTAGAACATTCGGCCATGGCATGCAGCCCTGTACATTTACCACAACGAGGAGGGTTCCCACAGTTCTTTTTTGTGTGTCCGAATAATGGACAACCACGACACTGCACTGGTCTGGGTCTATGACGACGCTCTTCAACCGTGTTTATAGCATTAAATAATTCCTTTAGCTCATATATTTCCCTGCTTTCTGCTGATTTCGTAAGAGTGACTGCACATAAAGGCCAAAGCTTTGCGATTAGAATCAGTCAGTCTGATAACCGTTATTACTGGTAAACTTTTTTTTACTAGTTCTTCATGTATTTCTTGTTCACTATAGGATATTGGAGCATTTCGTAGCACCACAGAAATAGTAGTTTTTGTCGGGTCCCGGTAGGTATGATAGTACAATCCTTTCGTTGACAAGTGCTTACGAAGTAAAGTAAAGACTTCGACTGTACTTGCTCTGATTTCAGTATATGGTCCTCTGACTTTAGTAACAAAATTTTCATGTTTGAGCAGATCCTTAATTTTTTGTAGAAGTTCCACATGAACCTGTGGATCATGAATAATGATAGGAGGTATCTTGATTGGTTGTGGGGGAGGAGAATTATTGTTTGCGACACCTTGCTCTGGATCAGGGCCGGGGTCAGGAGCGAGAGGGGAGTATCTATTGCCAGCTGGTATGTTGTACGAAGGCATATTTGCAATATAAGGCATGCTGCTGGGGCCCTGCACATATGAAGCTTGGTTATACATTGCGTCTTGCAATCTGGGGCGCTTAAGCGAAGGAGGTTGCACTGTAATTATCTTCAGAGGAGGTTGAGAATATCCCACGGGTGGTGAAGACAGCTGCGTGAAGGTTGAATTTGTAGGTTTGCTTGCTGCATATAGGTGATGTTGCTGCTGCTGTAGGTGATTAATTAGATGCGGCTCCGTATAGTGAAAGTCGTTTAATGCGTGTAGAGCTGACGACACGACATCTGAGAGCGGCGAAAATGATGCATTCGCGTTTTCTGCCACTATGTTTTGAACTATTTTTTTTTTAGTTTTTCCGAGGGAAACTGTGAGAATCCATCATGGACACTTGGGAGGCACCGCTCTCCCGAAATAGTGTGAGACTCCTACTCACTAAACTCAGTAACCCTTTCTAATCGACGTGATTACTGCCCCGGAACCGCGTTAGCATTACTTCAGGGCAGTGTCGATTCTAATTGCCCTTCCGGGCTTCTCTTGCTATTCAGTTTCGCCTTGAGTTTATTAACTCGTCACTGTCACTATTTTTGCGTCTCAGAATGCACTCCGCAAAGGCTGCTACTGCACACCAAGATTGGGAGTTGCGCAGCATCAAAGTAATGATGTTTCCTGGTGTTATTTGCTCTGCGCCTAATTCGTTGCTGAGACGAATTCTTTCTTCCTCCCATCTTTCGCACGTGAAGAAAGTGTGTAGTGCGTCATCATCATTATTGCAGTAGAGACATTTAGGGCTGCTCACTTTCTGCATTTTGTGGAGATACTTTCTGAAACATCCATGGCCGCTAAGGGGCTGAGTAAGGTAATAGGTAACCTCCCCATGCTCGCGGTTTAGCCATGTGTCCAGTCGGGGGATCAGTCTTTTCGTCCATTTTCCATAATTCCCATCTTCCCATCTTTGCTGCCATTTCTTGAGCAGTACTTGGCGGGCTACCTTCTTTGCTTCGCCTCTGCCGTTAACTATTTGATTGCGCCAGATGTCTTGGCGTTCTTGAGCGAGAAGATCTATTGGGGAGTGCCCGCTTTCACCAATACCGCTGCTTCAGACACTGTGCGGTATGCACACGAGACCGTCAGTGCTCCACGTCTTTGCACTGCCGCCATTCGTTTGCGGTACTTCTCTATTTCAAGAGCTTTGGCCCATATTTCTGCTCCGTAAAGTAATATTGATGTCATTACTGACATAAGGAGGCGCCGCTTACTACATTTTGGCCCGTTAGTATTTGCCATCAAGCGGCTTAGTGCTTTTGTGGCTTCCGCGGCCTTGTCTGCTGCTCGCTGTATATGAGCCCAGTAGCTCAACTTCGTGTCAAGAATGACCCCCAGATACCTCACACTTGATGCAGTTTGAATATCTGTTTCTCCGACCCTGAATGTGACACTCGTCTGTATACGTTTTCTTGTAAAAACAACGATTTGGGTCTTTGCTTCTGCAAGTGACAGAGAGTGCTCGTTCATCCATCTTTTTATGCGTCGCATTGCTTCATTTAGATGACGTTGTGCTTCCTCTACGGTATGCGCTGTGATGAGCACACCCACATCGTCAGCGTATGCAACGAGCTCCGTATCTCTGGGCATTTCCAATCTCAAAAGGTCGTCGTACGTTACATTCCATAGATACGGTCCTAGGATAGAACCTTGTGCAGCGCCTCCTGACAGTGCTTTGGTTTTTTGGCCTTGGTCTGTGTCGTATAGGAGTGTGCGATCCTTTAAATAATTTTTCATGACACTCATCAAGTATACTGGTAGCTTAAATCTTCTCTCGAGAGCATTGAGCATGTCACTCCATCTGGCAGAGTTGAATGCGTTCTTGACGTCTAAAATAGCAAGTAGCGTGAGCTTCCCGGAGTGGTGATTTACGGACTGGGCCCTCTCTATTGTGTCGACTACCGATGCAATTGCGTGGATAGTGGAGTGCCCTTTTCGGAATCCGTGTTGTCGTTGGGACAGCCCCCCTGCTTCTTCTATTGCTTACAGTAGTCGAGGTTGTAGCAGCTTCTCGAAAACCTTTCCAGCCGTATCTAACATTTACAATGGTCTACATGATGACGGCGAGTTTATTTCTCCTTTTGCCTTGTTGATGAGGGTCAACCTAGCAATCTTCCATCGGGCGCTGAAGACGCCATGTTTCAGGCAGTCGTTGTACATATCTAGCATCAAGCCAGGACATGATTTGTGCGCTGCTTTCAGCGCTTCTGCTGGTATGCTGTCAGGACCTGGTGCTTTTCTGTTTTTAAGCGATTCAACCGCCTGTGAAAGCTCGCTTTCGATAAAGAGCGGGATATCGCTGGGTGTTACTGCTATTGTGTTTTGAACTATAAACTTTACGAAACTATGTTCACTTCCGAAAACGTGTCTAAGAGAACTCTAGTGGCCCGAAAGGGTCCGTCGCCGAGGCGACAACACCTCGTGCTGATGTGTTTCCTAATAAAACACTGATTAATATGCACTTCACTGCACTAAGATATTTGCACAAGACCCTCGCTTTCTGAACGGCCGTGTCACGGCCCCGCTAGGGCCTTCCTTATCACTGGTCACAGTAGAGGTACTGCGGAGCGATAAGCAGCGGGCGAGGTGTGCACCGTTCGGTAGCCGAGCGCGGAATGGAGTGCCCTTTTCTGGTTATGAAAAAGCTCACATGAGCTTCATTATATATTTTCGTAGTCGGTCTGCTTAATTTGGTTCCATGCAGTTGCTAAACCCACAGTCCCGGCTAGAAGTGTCCTTGCGAATTTTTTTGTGGCCTGTGCAGCCACCTGTTATAAGACGCAGCTCATCCGCGCCCTGCTTCTCAGTTGCCTGTCGCTGCTGCTCCAGACCTTCTTCTTTGGAGGGTGAGTTTGCGCCTGTCGCCACAATTCGTTCGCACTCTTAGGATACGGAATCGATTGATTGATTGATGGATTAGTGTTTTGGGGCATGTCAACCGGTACGGTAGTTACCAGTGGCGACTAAAAGGGCTCTATAAAGCGCGGCGCCCTCACCAGAAAAATCAATCTCCGAAAAAGCTGCAGAACACTAAAACAACTAGTTTAATGTCAGCATACTACCAGCACACGTTTGTGGATGAATTTAATTTAATGTAACGGCTAACGCGATCAATGCATTTAGAATGGTCCGCATCCTGGACTATCGCTTCGCAGTCCGTAGCTGAAACATCCTCATCCACGAAAGGATGAGGAAGAGGGGGGTACAGGGGATTGAGTGAGGGGCAGCATGTCCTCAAAAGGGTTTCATTGGGAAGAGCTCACGCATATTAAATAAACTAGGAATACCGACTCTTTGATTGATTTCATAAATTAGTTTTGTTCGCTGCAGGTACTTTTTTAATCTCTTGTTTTTGTAAGAACAATTTTACTGTCGGTCATGATCGTAAAAGTTGCGTTAGACAAGAATTAAAATTCCGTAGTTTGTATATTGTTCGAATTGGTTGTAGTTTCCCCTCTTTCAAGAAATAGTTTGAGGAGAGAAAATGTCTGATTGTTCGGACACATATATCGCCCCTTCTAATTTACAACCCACAGGCAGACATTGGTCGTTAGTCCCGTAAATGTAGTGCAGTTTTTTCCGGGGGAAGGGAGTGGTGGCGATATTCCCTTGCTGGACAGCGAGATCCGACCGACATGTCTGAGTTTCCCCAACCAGGTATCTCCCACCAGCGGCGCACCCGCTCCATCCGGTAGAAACTAAATTTTCAACTGGTCTCCCGACACGTGAGGTAGTGTAGAGCATGTAAGTGTAAGTACGTGTAAGAGGTGAGAATAGAACAAGGAAAAGGAAGGAGAGATCGCGCGCTGTCCGTTTGTTACTGTGCTCTTCCAGCATTTGCCTGGTTTTGATTGGAAAACTACCGTCCAGAACAGCCAGCCGCTAGAATTTTCCTTGAGACAACTATTACTCTCGACCTAGCTATGTAGCTAGTGTCGAAAATCCTGCCACCATCATGCCTGAAACTATGCCCTACCGGTCACAAGCACCACAGGGATAGTTTTCCTTTTCATTTTTTGACGTCTGCACGTAAATAAAGGTATTAATAGTTTCAACTTTTTTTTTACATGATATAATACAGGTTTTCATTGCTCCGCCGAGACTTTCCAATATATTTTGAACATTTCGCTTACACGAATTGGGATATTTTCCATTGGCACTGTTAGCATCAGCAGACGGATGGGGAAAACATCAGATAACTCCATCTCAGAGATGACAGTCAACCATACTTGACTTCTTCCATAAGTCCAAATACCAGCCCGTTTTTATATTTTTTGCAGGTTGGAAGCACTCATAGAGCAAGTGTTTTGTTAACCCTCGATAGGTCGAGCTCATTCGCGTCACGCCGTAGGTCGAGGGTGAGCGCGGCGCTCACTTGAGAATAAAACTACTTTTACAAGTTAAACAACAGTATATTTTTCATATTTCATTTTTATTTAGTTTATATATCACAATGTAATGTTATTATTTCGATATTTGGTGTATAAGTTATTTTATTTCTTATTAATATGTATTTTTTAATTAATTACATTGTCGTCAGATTTTTGAAAAAGAAAACAAACAGGTTGATTACAGTAAAAAAATAACTTAAGGCAGCTAATAAAAAATAATGTAATATTATTGAGAAATGTTAAATTTCATCACATTCACAAATAAATTATAATACTTTTATAGTATATTCAATTTATTCCATCAATCTGTGCTCTCACTGTCTTCATTTACTCCATGACACGGATTACATAAACTTATTGTATGTTCTCCACAAATTGGAGAAATGCAGACATTACACCTCACGGTCGTGAACCGATTTTTTTTTTTCTTGGGACAAAACACATACTTGATTCTTTCTTTGTTTGGAACAGGATTAGGTGAATTTTGTGTTTCTGGCAAACGAAGGTACTTCTTCATCCGAATGCGTAAGTCATTGTGAATACCTTCCTTCAAAGATCATGCCATCATGTGGTTCCTTGTCAAATCAACTGACAGTTGTTTCAAGAACTTCCTGCGTGCCATTCTGTCGTTGATATTTCAATAGTGAATTATCTGCGCGTTTATCGCGCCCACGTCGAGAAGTGTGAAGAAAATTCTCAGAGACCACCGACAGCAAACTCTTGCAACACTGTACTGCGACTTCATTTTATCAACGACATCCACCCCTCCTTTTGTTGTGTCTCTTCGCTAAAAGCGAACAAACTGCTGTGTTTACTGGCCGTGCCTTCGTATTTACAATTTCTGGTGGTAGCTCTGCTTTATTCTTTTTCAAAGTTCCACAACAGTCATATTGTTTTGAAGCAATTCTGCTGTAAGAGGAATGGACGAAAACCAATTATCCATTGTTACATAGCGCCCTGAATTTCTTATAGATTCGGTGAGCCTCTTTACCACTGAGCTTGGTCTGGTGTCTGGCGAATAGTACCCTGCATGCTGATTAGGCACGTAAACTTCCATATTTGATGTATAGAACATTCTACTATCTACCAATGAAAATATTTTTATTCCATACCTGGCGGGCTTCTTAGGCATATATTGTCTAAATTGGCATCTGCCTCGAAATGACTCAAGCATTTCATCAACTGTAGAGTACTCTCCAATACTATAACTTTCTTTCCATCTTTGGACAAAATATTCCAAAATTTTTCTAATAGGTGCAAGTTTATCTAGTGCCTTCCTTTCATGTCGTATCCTATCATCATCAAAACGAAGAGCTCTCTACAATAAAAGAAATCTTCTATAGCTCATGACAAAACGAAAATACTCTGGGGCAGTTCCATCCGTACTCCACAAGTCTTGCACAATTTGGTCCGATGACTTTTGAACACCCGCCATATACAATAAACCTAAAACAGCTGTTATTTCTACAGGATTTGTATCAACTACATCATGCTCCCTCTTATAATTAGCACGAATCTTGCGGAGACGGTCATTTGTGTACATTGTTATTTCTTCAATTGTTTCATCAGGGAAAAAAACTTTCCAAGCCTCAAAGACAGTGGCAGCACTTTTTGCAGTATCTCCTTTGACTCCAGGTGGATGTAGAATTTTGGCGCTTCCTTCCTGTCTGTTGACGTGGAGGGTGAGCATTCCACGTTGTAGTTTGATTCTTTCCTAAATGTTGCACACGATGTTCGGTAACTATTTCATCTTCACCAGCAGATTGTTCACTATCACTTTCATGATCACTGTTATTCGGCTCATCTACGTCCGAATCCTCTGAATATTTGAATTCATCAGGTAATCCAATATCCATTTCCTCAACAGTTTCATCTAGCAACCACTGTGCAATTTGTTCCTCGGAGCGATTCATTTCTCAAAAATTACAATTAGAACATAAGTCAAAAGTAATTTTAAAAAGTGCAGTGATAAACTATACGTTTCATAAGTAATCTAAGTATAAAATGTAATAAAAAAGACTTACGCGGTAGGTCGAGGGTGAGCGCGCCGCTCACTTCTTACGCAGACTGACACATTCGACACACTATCTCGGGCTGAGTGTTTCCAGCAGCCGTGTTATCACTTTCCTTTCATTCTCAGTATTCCAAACAAAAGCTCGATGCCGCCACAGACCGTTAAAAGATATACATGCAAAATTGTGGCTCGAGAAATTTGAAAGTGAGCGCTGCGCTCACCCCTCGACCTACGGTGGGTTAACGAGACAATCCTGAAATACAGAGACCTGCTTGTTGAGACTAGTTGGTGATTTTTCATTTTCTTACGCTACTACGTTTAGTTTGTGTGCAGTATCTAAGAAGAATTCATTTTTTAGGCTACTTTATAGAATTTTATCAATTTTAATTTTTTAAGATTCTTTGAGGAACTTAGTTAAAGTTACCAAGCCATGATATTCCAAACAACCCTCTTCTGGTGGGGCATTGTGCAGTCTGACACCAATTGAAAAGTGCTAAGCAGCTCCGAACAGTATTTTTAACAAAGATCGTCATTGGGATGATCAGGAAACTCAATACTAAAAACCTCATTCACGAATACTTGGAGCATGGTTGAAGGTTTCAGCTGAAAAAGAGAAAGAAGTGTATCTTTACTTCACAATATTGCAGAAGACAATGAAAAGTGAAAATAGTACTTATTCAGCTCTAAAACACATTTTAGATTACAGTTCCACTCTCGTTGCAGTGATCACACAGAACGTGTAAGAGTTTGATTAGGTCGTGAAGGTCACATGGCCCAAAGATTCGACTTGTCTTAGATAGGAGGCTGATGTAGAAATCTGAGAACCAGCCAGCTTCGAACTGCTCTACTCGCGCGGCCATCGCTACTCATGCAGTTCAGCCATTTTATTTTTGCTAGCTTGCTCTCTCCATTGAGTTGAGTGGTGGAGGTATCAGAAACATCAGACAATATACCGTGAACAGAGGTGCCACATTGGGCGGAAAACGCCTCAGTTTCTAAAATCAATTCATTTTTCCGAATTCCGTTCAATAAGCGGAATTCACCGCCTGTTGGGCAGAATTTTCTCGCTTGTTGCTTCCACGCTACAGAGAATCTCTTATTGCAACAGAGAATCTCGTATTGCCGGGCCCTGGTAACGAAGAACTGGATAAAGTCTAATTCCTATTTGTACCGAATTACTTCCTCCAACACGTTCTGTAGTCACAATTCCCGTTTTGTGGGACATTCATACAAGAAAACGTATAAACGAACAAACGTCAGTCTGTCCCTCTTTCCGTGGACAATGCTAGCTCCTAGAGCGATCCGACGATTTTCTCCAAAACTGATAGATGTCAATGACCCGGAGGTCTTGCAAGTTTAAAACGGAAATTTTGATTTTTGAATGGCTTTCCATGTAGCCGTAACAGTTTCAAAATGTTCTCAGTGACAGCTCCCAATTTTGCATCAAACTATATTCTCGAGATGGCAAAAAGCAGTCTTATACTGCGATTTTTGTAGGAAGAGCTCTCAAGATAACTCAAATCCCATCTTCGCGATGGAATATGTCACGGCATTTCGCGTCTTTTCTCGATCTTGCCGGTAGAAGTCGCATGATCGCAAGCACTGCTTCATACGGTCGCGATCGTGCGAAATCTAGCGGAACGACTGTGAATGATACGAAATGCCGTGACATATTCCATCGCGAAGATGGGATTTGAGTTATCTTGAGAGCTCTTCCTACAAAAATCGCAGTATAAACCAGTAGTTCTAAAATTAGCACGTACTTTCTCGTCCGTATTTTCAAGCAAAATTGCGTGAAAAGTACGCGAATTCGCGCATATCACGCCAAAATTACGCGAATACCAACGATACACAATGCGTTTTAGCAGTAAATAAAACAATTAGTTTATATTAATGCGAAAGAAAAGGCAACAATCATTATGGCTTCTGTTATCAGTGCGGCGTTACAACAATGGGCTACAAGCAACAATGACCGCTAATTCGTATGGGTTACTCAGTTTTTTAATTAGCATTGTTGATACCAATAGCAAGAAAATGAAAATAGAAATAATTATAATAAATAAATGTAATACTTTTATATACATCAACATTACTTGATTTCTACATGCATTAGTTTTTATTCCCACACTTTATTTAGCGAAGCGAAATCATCAATTCCTTTTCACATTTAAGGACGTTTTCACATTAAAGGACGCACATTCAAATAGGTTTTAAATAATTTTAAAAGTTTAATTTTAAAACATATAAAAAAAGCTCTAAGAAGGAACGAACAAAGAAATATGAAATAATATACAAATTCTAACTTCCATAGGATCCAACTGCTTAGCATCACTATAAATTTTATCTTCAGGAAGCGCAGTAAATTGGGAGCGGTGGACTATTTTTGGCGCCAAATTAGACACAAAATATTCATATTTTCGTAAAATTCAACATGACCTTATATGAAGATCTGTTTTTGACGAACACATTTCATTATGAAAAAAATTGTTCAAAAAAATTTCTAAACACGCCTCAAATTTTCCCCCAGATAGAACAAGCAACGTTTAAAAGAATGGTGGAGGTTTCATTTCTTTTCAATTATCTAAATTGTTGAATATTGCAAAACATTAACGTTAGCAAAGTCGCGACCCTAGCAACTTGACAAAGCGCGCGCGGTACGGACTGCCGTAATCTTTGCAGAGTTCGAATTGCTGATGAATAACGGTCGATCGGCAGTGTTTAAAATCGTGATTTGAGTGTCATCCGGTTGAAAATATGGCTGAAGAATAACTATGAGCTCAAAAGTGCGACAGCAATTATTTACAGAAAATCAACAAAAATGTAAGAATGTGCCGCTACGCGCTCGCCGGAAGGTTAAAGTGATCTTGAGCACACGTATCTTTTTATGCAAATTAAATTCCAATTTATCTATAATTTCATTAGTTTCATCACTGATACACTTTTAGAAATTTCTAGAATTGTCTGAAAATATCTGAAAATCTCTCGGTCAGTCCCAATTCTGAAGGGACACAGAAAAGGTTACCAGTCTCTCAGACTTTTTTTTAGATATGTTAGAGTTTCTCACAAAATTGTGACGGTTCATCATTTGGGGGGGGGGCATGACCCCCGTGACCCCCCCTTGGATCCGCGCCTGTTCCAATTCTAGTTGCAAGAAGACACCGAATATTTTTTAATTTTTTAAAATTCTTGTAAAATCAGACATTCCAACGAATAGGAAAACTCTTAAGCTTCCGCCTCAAAGAAACATTTCTCACACCGTATTATACAGGATGAGATCTTTTTGAACATCATATATATTATTTCTGTAAAATGGCTGATTTTGATGTCCCTTCTATTCGCCTCTCAGTGAACGATTTTAAACAAATGAGGTTCCAAAAAAAGAGAAAAAAATAGGAGTGGAGGAAATTGAATATTGAATAGTTTGCAGCTTTTCTTTATTAATGAAAAGCTACGAAATTTGCGTTGCTTGAAATTTCCGGCTAGAATGGAAACAGAAAGATGGCGTCATGTTTATCTTCGTGAATTGCTGGGAAGTGCTAGAGTAAGATGACGGAGAAACTCGATCACATTTTGATTATCTGCTATTTCTATTTGGATTATTAACCCCCCTTTCCCTTTACTCTAATTGTGTTTTAATTCACTAATAAGAGATTGTTTATAATAAACAGGATACTAAAAATCCGAATAAGATGGCGGAGCTTTGAGAACGTATTGCTTTACGTTGTGTTGTGAGATCCTGTTTGATCTGTACTTGTTAATACCAATGAATTTACGATTTTTACCAACTGTAAGTATTTAATGAACTTCCTTATGTACTAGCTGAACCCGTGCGATGACAGAGTACGAGCTGTAGAAAAGTTACCAAAAAGTATTTCATTTCAAGATCTTTACATGTACATGGATTACAAATACCTTTTTTATCGTAATGACTGAGATGTTTAAGAAAGATCGTTTATTACTTATTCTATTATTCGGGACGGAGATGAATCCAACAAAACAGAGATAATTAAAATTGGTTCAGTCGTCCTTGAGTTATAAATAGTGTAACTAACACAACTTTGTTTTATACATACAGGATGAGTCACGTAACTTTAGCACCTCCTGTAACTTTTGAACGGTTGACGTTATTGCAATGCAGGGGAACGGGGCTAATTCATACGTGTATTCATTTATATCTTATCACTTGTAATTTACGAGATATTAGAGGTAACTTTGTTTTTTCAAATGGAACCACACATATTTTTTCAGTCTATCATGACGAGGGTAAAAAGATAAACTCAATGATATACAGATTGTCATATGTTAGATGTCGTACGGGCTTTGTGTGAAGTGACACCCAAAATTATGTTATCCGAATAAAATTCGGATCCCGAGTTAGATTATGCATTTTCGTCAAAATGTCGACATCAATATTTTGGATAATTATTTCCTCTATAACACATTCTCAGCCGTTCGCGATCCGGTGTTTCAATCAAATGGTAAAGAATGCAGGATTCTGGACGTTCAATCATTCTCAATGTATTCATCATAACAAAGGTTATTATTAGTTTAAATGATAGTATTAATGTTTGCTTTTCTGAGACACGGAGCGCATTTAATTAACACAATAAATTAAAGAAATTGTGAATGTTATTACTATTATAAGATAGTGGCTTAGTTGTTGAAATGACTGATTCTTTCATATGCTCAGAGAATTTGCGCGTTCCAATAACATGACCTTGGCATTTACGTATTTAGGGAACATTTGTAAGAACTCAAGTTTCCATGATTTTGACTCGACGTAACATATGTTACAGCACTAGTTTCTTTTTATATGACTACGAGATTCCGCGACTCGTTCTGCGTTCTGAAGGTAGTTTCAATTAACATTATTGTGTCAGAGGCGCATGGAAAAACAGTGCCGCTCAATGTACGTTGCATTAGGAAAACGGCTTGGAGGGTAGACTTGTGAAGGAACCGCGAAAAGATTAACTTCCAAAGAAATGGGAGTTGTCATGACATGCTTACTTCTTATAAACAATTACATATCTTGAAAACTAAAGGCGATAGTGCCAATCGGATTGTGGAATTTTGCATCTCGTTTAAAGGCAGTTAAGAAAAGACAATGAAAGAATTTTGCAAAATTTACAAAGTTATAAACAATTTACAATGTTTGCAATCCTGAAGAGGGAAGGGTTCTCATATGTTTCAGAACCGAAAACTGCGAATTAACAATTTTGCATCAGTTAACAATTTTATAAACCATTCCGAAACGTGCGCTACAGGGCCCGAGAGGGTCCTCAAATTGTCTGAGGTGAATGTTACAAAATAACAATTTTGACAGATGCAAAATTATACGTCACTGGATATACGTCACAGTGACATTTTGTGACTATCAAGAAAAGAGAAAAATTGTCAAGAAAGACTTGATAATTACTTCAAATTTTTTAAGGAAGTGCTGTAAATTGTTCCATGAACATCCGTCTATAATACTGAATAAACTCTTATTGAAAATTTGTTTCAAACATCAATTGCATCTTTTTTTCTTTGTTTCATTATAGTATATTCTGTAAGTACATGCAAAATTACCGTTACACTTTTTGAAACAGATAAACATGTTTCGTTAACAACTTTTCCTCTTAACGTGAAAATGGAAGAATAAGGAAGAGAGTGGGATTTAAATTGCGAGAGATCTCGCACGGGTACGTTAGTTATACATGTCACTTCAAATCGATATCTCCATTCGCTTCCTCTCCACTGATTCATGTCTGTTTGCTCCAAAAATGTGGGTGTCTCTATAAATGCTAAAAAGCGATAGCTGCAGTAATTTTAACAGTAAACATGAGAACGCTTCAAAATACCATACATTATTAGGTATTCATTGTCTTTTCATTCCAGACGTCGAATGTCAAGATGCTGTTGACGGTGGGACTGGCAATACTGGCGCTCATCATTTTGCTGCCTTACTATCTGATGTTTTTTTCTGGAAAGGCTCGTCTTGTGTCGTCTCTTCCTGGGCCCACGCCCCTCCCTTTAATTGGGAATACGCTGGAAATTGGGAGGAACGGAGCAGGTAAGGCAATGTTTTGGATGAAGAGCGGTTTTCGCTATTTCTCGAATTAGCCAGTTCATGGTCACGTTATTCAAAATCGGATGTTGAAGTCTGAGGAAGTCAAGGCTTACATCAGGCTTTAACTGGATGATGTGAACATTTGCTGATGTGGGAAGTACACAAAGTACTTTACTACGACGAAAAAGAGATGTATTATGAACAGAGATCACACTGCTGGTGGGACATTTCTAAGGCTGGTGTCAGAAGATATATGTAAGTTACGTACATCGCTTATACAGAAATATAAGCGATACCACCACACTCTTCAGCAAATGACCCTTTGTTATGAATTACCGAATTAGCTACGTGGCTCCAGCCTTCAGTGGCGTAGCGCGACTCCTGCGTTTGGGGATGCTCAACAACAATGCGAATTGAAGACATTATGTTTCTTAATGTTCTCTAGAATCTAGGTTATTGAAACAAATGTTACACTACTTCGACAGATTTATGTCAGGAAACTTCTTGAAAGCAAATTATGAAATAGTTCAGCTGTAGTTCTCATGCGCGATTGACAATGATATCACTTGTAAATTGATATATTTCGAACCAAAATAAAATGTAATATATTTAAGTAAGAATTCAACTTCTTAGATATTAATTGAAAATTAGTAGGCAAGCACTATATCTGCTGTTTGTACCCATGACCAAGCGCAGAATCACGAGTGAGAAAGAAAAATATTTCTCTGACAACCTCAGGTGAGCTGCGCTCTCGTGCACAAACGAGCAACTGCTCATAAGCAGCCTTTTCTCAGCCGTATGCTGGCTGTATGCTAGCTTTTCGGGACTCGAGAATCCTGGGGCATGGGTGAAGAGGGGAGGGGAGAGCCTCGCCGACTGCGCATGCCTCATTGCTCGTCGCAACCTCGCGGCAGACGCTAGAAGCATTTTAGCTTCCAAGCAATCACGGTCCAGCTTCAACAACCCGTCGAATCCAATCATAGGAAATCAGTTGAAAATTAATACAAAACGTGTTTCGCTCCACGTGTTTCACTCACTTGGGGGATTATCAATACAATATTTAGGCTTCTTTGATTAATATTTTACGTAGGAATGCTCAGCATCTTAGCGTCCCCTGACGCTACGCCACTGCCATCCTTCTGCCTTAGCAATTGGCCCGGAACAACTGCATGTCAGTCGAATTCAGCCGTTACCTGGAGGATAATCAAAGCAACCGACTTCATTCATCGGCAGATTCCTGAGATTTTTTCTATCAATACCAGATGTATACCAGAGAACTCTACAAATGGGCAACGTACCGCGAGATATCTTCTTCTCATCTTGTCCCCGATAATGAAAAAGATAAATCATATTCCTATAAATAATGATTTACTTACTGTAACGCACTGTATATCGAGAGTCCTTGATACCGAAAAATCCATTAATAAAAAAACGTCTGACAGTCAGTCAGTCCGCCTATCGGTCAGTCAAACTGCCTATCAGTCAGACTGCCTATCAGTCAGTCAGTCTTCCTGACAGTCAGTTGGCCTGTCAGAGAGTCGGCTTGCAGACAGTCGGCCTGTCCGTCTGTCCATCTGTCCGCCTGTCTGTCTATCCGTCTTTGCGTCTATTTGCCCGTCTATACATTTGTCTGTCTATCTACCTATCTCTGTCTGCCTGACTGACTGCCTGTCTGCCTTTCTTCTGCCTCTCTGCCTGCCTGTTCACCTCCTTGTGTGTCTGACCACCTTTCAACTTGTCTGCCTGCTTGCCTGCCTGTGCGTCTGCCCGTTTGTCTGCCTGTGCATCTGCTTGACATTTTGCTCCCTCTGTCTTTCTGCCTTCTGTGGCCAAAGCTAGCGCCTGAGCCGTTCAGCGTAGTGCAGTGGCTATCTTGGACCGAAGGATCGTGCGTTCGAATCCCGCCTCGGGCATAGTTGTGTGTTTCGTGAGGTGTGTGTGTGTTTTGTCTATGTGTAATGTGCTTGTATGTCCCTTGGGAAGGAAAGGCATCCAATCGTAAAACTTTCGGCAAATCCGTGTAAAAATGGAGTGTGCGAAAATTAGTAACTAGTGGTGCTACAGAATGGCACAGACTTTCCCGTATTAGTTTTCTATTTCCTTGGGTCTTCTCTAGCTCTTCGGAATTGTCACAAACTCTTTCTTGCCAGCTGTCATCTATCACCGCCAAAAGTACATTTTTTTGTCATTTTCTTAATTTTTCGGTTTCCTATTGGTAGAACGGAAACATTAATTTTAGAATATTAAAGAACACAAAAACGTAGTCATAAATGTCAATTTTCTTTTAAAAATTATGTGCCGTTTAAGAGAAAATGGCGTTTTAGCGCTACTAAAAATGCGAAATTTGAAGCTCATTTTCACAGAAAATGTTTGAATTTTCAAAATAGTTTATTTGAAGTTATGTGAAGCACTTACACTTACAAATATAATACAAATTTACAAATCACAAATTGCTCGTAATGTGCAAATTAAAGATGTGAGAGATCTTTCAAAAAAATTACAATTATGTAATTTTTGAAAAAACAAAAAAATAACTCAAAATAAACTTGCCCAAAGGAGATATTTGAAGTTTAGTAAATTTGCCTGGAACTTTTTTAAATATTATTGGAAATGATTTTTTAAAATATTTTTCTTTCTTTCCTTGGTCTAAACTATTTGGTCTAATCTATTTGGTAACTATTTGGTATTAACTCACAAAGTTGACACCTATTGCAAGTAAGGATACATAAACACACTGGAGGAAGGTGTTAACTCTACTCTGGGAATATTTTCTGATGGAACGTAATCTGAAAACTACTTATTTTAATATGAAGAGCTTAGCGCATAAAGATGTTAACTCAATTTTTAGTTTTGCAACCAAAACTACTTTTCTAAATGTTCCTATTAGCCAACTCAGTGGAGGCAACTCGTGCACCGCTTCACGATCGCGTGCAAAAAAGTGCTAACTGTTGAAACTGTCTTGCTTGTAAACTCTGAGATAACGCCTTCTTTCATACACCGTTTTCTACGTACAATGAGTTGACACCTTCTTCACATCAAATATTTCGAAAAAAATGGTGATTTTTATAAAAACTAGTAAAGCAACTAATACGAAACTCCCAGAAAAGTTGTTTTGACGATAAAAGTAAAAATCACAAAATTTTGAGTTAACACCTTCATGCAATAATTTCTTCATACATAACAAGTACATACAATAAAACATTAAATAAAGCGCAAATAACATGAAAAAATCTCAAGATCTGAGAGATCGATGTTACCTATAACGTAATAAATTTTATTTTACAAGGTGAATATAATTTTCGGGGAATATCATGTGACCATAAAGATGTTGCTGTCAAAAAATAGGCATTTCCCAGCGCACGATTACAATAATTTCTCTTTTTAAGGGAATAAGGCATTCAACCTCGTCAAATGTTAGCACGATATGTTTTAGCCAAATACACCAGTAAGGAAATAATTTTTATTTCAATAACTTTAAAAGACCGGAAAATGGATTTAAAACGTACACCAAGCATAGAATATTATTCATTAAAACTAGTTAAAAGCTCAGACATTGGTTGATAAATCGTAAAAGAAAATCTTTAAATTTAATCTTGTAAATTCTAATTACATTGTCATTTCAGATCTGTTAAGAAATATGACGAGCTTTCGCCAAAAATATGGATCCATTAGTCGCTTATGGCTTGGGCCGTATTTATATGTGTTTGTTGCTGATCCACGACATGCAGAGGTATGTTTGAAAAATAATCACTACCTTTTATTTCATTTGTACTGAGTGTGCTTAAAAGATGACGGACTGTATTCAGCTTGCACACTCATTTTCCTAATAATAGCTCACTGATTAATCACCTACTATTACAGGATTTGAGAGTTGGTTCCATTGTGATAGATCAGAAATAAGCATGATATTTCAAGGCTTGATATAATTCTCAAATAAATACAAACATATTCTTGGCAACTATTTGAATGTACAAATTTTCAATTAATGAAATGATGAATATTGAAGCATGAATAAATGTTTTGTAACGTTAGAACTATAGACTGACTAAATTAGAAGTATAAAAGGATGTTGCTATATTATGTAATGACGTGTTCGATGTTTTACAAATTGATCCATTAAAACACAATACCACATCTTACCAAATATGATATGTTGTTGAATTAACCCATTGAAGTAATTCAACTTGTAATGTAAGTAATAACATAAACAACTTAGTTGCAGAACTAACAACAATCCATACAATAGAATTAGTTCCACTTATTAAATTACACAACTTGCATTCTACAAATGCTACAATAATGATGAAGGACACATGATCCTTTTAACCAGGGCCAGTGTCAGTCACATTCAAAATATCCGTTTGTCCGTCCGTCCGTTCGCCTGTCTTTCTGTCTGTCTGGCTGCGTGCCCGATCGTCTGTCTATCTGTTCGTCGCTCGTCCGTCTGCCTGCACGTCCGCCTATCCGTCCGTCGGTCCGCCTGTCATCCCAACTGTCCGTCTGCCCGTCTGTCCGTCAAGTCATCCGTCCATCTGCCCGTCCGTCCATCCTTCTCTCCGTCCGTGTGCCCGTCTCTCTGTCTGCCCGCCCGTCCGTCCGTCCGTCCGTCCTTCTGCCCGTCCGTCCGTCGGCATGTGCGTCCGGCTGCCCGTTCACTCGTCCGTCCGTCTACCCGTCCGTCCTTCTGCCCGGTTGTCCGTCTGTCTGTCCGTCCGTCCGTCTGCTCGTCCGTCCGTCCGTCCGTCTGCCCGTCCTTCGGCTAGTCCGTCTGTCCACCCTTCTGTCCGTCCATCCATCCGTCCGTCCGTCTGTCGGTCCGTCCGTCCATCTGTCCGTCCGTCCATCTGTCCGTCCGTCCGTCCCTCTTTTCGTCCGTCCATCCGTGGTCTGTGAACAACACGCCTAAGCTATGCGTAGGACTTTTTCCAGACTGAATAAACCGCTGTTAATCTGCATTTTCTTGAAGAACTACGATTTTTCTAAACATTCATTAATTTTTGGGGGTACTTTACATGACACCTTTGCAACATTTTCAATTAAAAAAAATGGTTCGAACTTTTTTGTCTTTAAAATTATTGTATGAATAGAGTGAAAGTAGCATAGAGACAAATTTTACCGCCCTTCCGTCCGTCTGCCAGTCCGTCTGTCTGCCAGTCTGTCCGTCTGCCCGTCCGCCCGTCCGCCCGTCCGTCCATCTGTCCGTCCGTCCGTCTGCCCGTCCGTCCGTCTGCCCGTCCGTCCGTCTGCCCGTCCGTCCGTCTGCCCGTCCGTCCGTCTGCCCGTCCGTCCGTCTGCCCGTCCATGCATCTGCCCCCGTGCGTCTAATTTGTATGCTCTTTTTTCGGATAATGTTAAGACTAACGTATAAGATGATATAAAATCCATTTTACAGAATTCTGTTGTTTTTTCTGAAGTTAAAATTTCAAAACTACAAAATTGAATATTGAGAATTTTGTCTTAAAAATCAGTTCTAAATATCAGCTCTTAATACCATTTACAATTTTTTGAGGAAAAAGAAAACGAATCATTTCACGTAAGTTGTGCCTAAAATTTCTTCAGTTAATGCAATAGTCAGAAACTGGATCACACTTCGATTGTCTGTTATTTCTGCTTGAATATTCAGTATCCTTTTATTTACAGACAATCACTTCTTATTAGCTGATACTGTATGGAATGTTTAAGGACAGCCAGTTAAAAACCAATAAGATAAATAGGGAGGGGGGTATTTAAAAATATTTAAAGGAAACATTTGTTCCTGATCAAATAACACATGTAATCTTGATAAAACTTGAAAACATTACTACCTTTCGCGGCCTAATTTTCGGTCGCTTCTTCAGGCAATTGTGTCTTAATTATTGTGAAAACAATTGCGAAAATGTTCTAGTTAGACCATGCAACATAAATACAAAGTACTAGTGAGCTGATTCTTACCATGGAAATGTTGTCATTCATTAATCATATTTAAAACAGCAAAATTACATTACAATTATATTACAGGCAATCTTAGGCTAATTGATTGTGAGTGCATATTAACTTGTGTAAGTCGTATTTTCCCGTAGGGAACGTAATGCCCTTGTCCATAGTCACCATTTCTGGTCATTACAGCTGGACAATGTAGGAATTTTCTTTATAATTATTTATTATTTGATTGATTTTGTACAAAGGTCAGTTTAACTATACATATGTAGTGGCTTAATAAAACTTAACCTAACTTAATACTAATACGAAGGTTGAGGAAACCATCATGGCACTCGTAGGATTTATTACAAGTCTGAAAACATTTTGCAAAACATGTGGAATGGATATTTATTTTTGATGCGAGTAGGATGAGTGGGGGTTTTACAGAGGTTGAAGGTTTGGATGTGGTGAATATTAGAGAAGAAGTTATGTGATAGGTAAGTAATGTGGTGAATGATGGGATCGAAGTTGAATTCCTAGTGTAATTGGTGAAAATTATTTTTATTGAGAAAACCAATGGATTCCTACATACAAAAATTTATAGACTCATTAAATGACCCTCGCCACAGGAATCTTTAGTAAAAGGCGAAAGATTTATACGATCTGACGAGAGCCAAGAGTTAAAATTCACATTTTTTACCCTTTATTTTATCCTGTACTTTCAGTGCTGCAGGATTAACCTGCTTAGGGCTAGAGAAGGTTAGGAATCCTCTTTTAGCCATTTTTCCGGTTTATCCCTACTTGCAAGGCCCTCTGTACAGAAGAATGTAACGGGTTTCTCTTAGGTCAGACCTGCACAACGCCTGCTCCCGGGGGCATTCTGCACTTGCGAACCGATCGTCTGCCCGTGGCAGCGCCGAAAGTGCAAGTAGTGGGGAGTAGAAAGCTTTGCGGGGAGGGGAGAAGTCTGACGTAGCACGACGCGGCGCGTAGATTGAATGCCTGGGCGTCTAATAATGATCCATGCTTCAAAATTAAATGCCCATTTGTTTAAATGGATTATGTCTAGTATTTCAAGTTACCAGGGTCATAATTCACTGTTTACGTTCTGTCCACTACTGTATATCCACCTTTGTATCCCCCACTGTATGTATTTTCATTTTCTATTTTTTTTAAGAAAATAACATGCTCATTGTGACTCTTAAGCATTATTTTAAAGAAATAGCTTTAAAATATATGCTTATATAAGAAAAGAATATTATTTATTTCTATCTAACACAAAATTGCAATTTAATAATTGATTGTTCACCAGGAATGTTATAATCTCCAAATCATAGAAAAATGAACAAAATCATGAGAGCAATCTCTCACATCAAGATTGACATAAAATAAAACATGTGGCAATTCCAAGAAGGGTAATGTTTAATAGCACATTTGTGACCATTTTCCCCATTATGAAATTGAATAAAAGAGATCAACAAGGAAACTTCTGTGACGATATGTTATTGACAATCTTAAGATAATCATGGGTATTGGTTAAATAGAATGCAAAGGGCTTTATATTTTTATACGACTCTACACTCTTACATCTCGTAAACGACTCTACACTCTTGTCAGAAATTGGAACAGAAAATAATCATGATTTTTTCAAGAACAATATGTTTTTGCTGTGAGAGAACCGTCTTATTCAATTAAACATAGTTAACATAAAATAGTTTATTGCTGTCATCAAACAAAAACAATTCAGTATCAAAATTTTGTGTTTAGCACAACACTAAATTTGTGATTACATCGTAGCAAAGCAAATTACATTATTAACCTTACAAGGAATTATAATAGTCGGTGTCGAAATCTAATATGTATAATTCGTTGTAGTTTCATATTTCGCCCTGTGATATACCGAGAACAAACATTTGCAATATAATACAAAAGACAATATTACTTGAACTGTATTTGACTGTCATGTTTTTGCCGATTACTCTTTAAATTTAGGCGCTATCTTTCGATTTGCGCATTCTGATTGGTGGTCCCCACTCTTATATTGGGTCTCATCCCCACCCTTCATCGATTTTCTCATTTGCACCCGAGTTGCCCGCACGCAGCTCCTGAGGTCAGTGAAAGTGCAAAATGCTGTGCAGGTCTGTCTTGGATGTATGTCTAGAAGTGGGGTTGAAGATGGCGTGTTAATAAAGCCAGTAAATATTGGTACTCATTTGGAAAGAAGGCTGACTGAACCTTAGGATCGCCCTGAAGTCATCGGATAAAAATCTCCAGCCATGCTTCGATTTGAACCAGGGTCCCTCAGGTTAGCAGGCGTGTGTCCCAAACACTACCATAGACTAAGGATGTATAGACAGCTCACTGCCGGCAGCGGAGAGGTTATGCTTGGAAGGTAACTCATTCAGAGATGGCACCACCGTCTCATCTTAGTTCCATAAAATGTGGTAACCGAGTAGAGTGCGCACAGGTCGCGACTCTGCCCCCACTACCGATTTCACCCCTCCACCATTCACTGGCGGTATTTTCAAATTATTGAAACTATTACTGCCACAATATCTTTCTACGGCATTTACATTTAGGGAGCACATGGTGGGCTGTTGCCCTAAGCGTAAGCACGCGGGACCTTCCGCCTTCACTCTACCAATTAACTGCACCCCAACAATGACGTGATCCTGTGACCATAATTATTATAATCATGCGAGCACTTCTCTTATCCATTCATTGCAACGCTTTTTAAAAACAATATTATTTATCATATAGTGGTGAAGTGTCCTGCGTTGCTCAAGCATTTATTAATCAGGGACTGAATATAAATTATCGTAATCTATGTTAAATTAATTTATTAAACAGGGACTGAATATAAATTATCGTAATCTACATTAAATTAACATAATTTCCGTTTTACTTTTCACCAACAGGGACATCAATAATTGAAAAATATATTAACCCTTCGTTGCACGATTTTTTCTTTTAAGGTCAAACTTTTTTGGGGAATAATTTGGATTGTGGAGATATTGGGAAAAATAGATAAAAAAATTATAATTTACATCTGTGTCGTAAAATTGAAATTTTTTGCTTCTTAGCATATATGCAAAGATGCGCGTTAAGTTACACATTTTGCCTTTGCATGCAGCAGTATTGTGGAATAGTGAATATGACACGTATAACAAAGTGCTTGCAGAAAGGTTTATAGTAATAACCCATAGTAATTTTATTCGTTATCATATTATATTTTATCTATTCAATCATTTTTATATATATATATATAATTTATTTGATTTTTACTATTTTTCATGATTACATTTTTTACATCATGAAAATTAGTAAAAATCAAATAAATTCGAACACAATACGTAATCTCCAAAAACACTCCTGATGTCGCGGCACCATATATTATAATACAACTTCTCGAGCTTTATACTCGGCACAAAAGCTTTGTACTCCTTATAACATTTACTTATCATCTTGCAAAAACGTACATTGTCGGCAACAAGGAAGCGGCCAGGCTTCCAGATTTCAGTGGAAGAGATAAGACAAGAATAGAATGATCTCACGAAAGATATCTTCTCGAAAGGTTGGCCAAGAGCAACAATCTCATTGAGTGTTCTCAGTACAACACCGCGACCACTGGAGGCTCAATGGAAACTTACGTGCACCTTTGCAGATATGCAAAGTCCAAAAATCCCTCTTTAAAATTACAACTATAAACAGAAACTAGATTCCAAATAATTCAATTCTTACAAAAAACGTCACTTTTAAACCACAAAAAACCCTTTTGTAATTAACAACCACAAAAAAATCGAAGTAGGGCGACAAGCACTCCCGGAGTGAACAACTACTCACCGAGAAAAAAAATTTCAAAAAGACTACTTATGCTAAAATTGTCGAGTACCCAATGAATCTAATGGTAAATAAACCCTTTCCGAATACGTCATAGTGCACACAAAAGCTTATAATACAGAAATATAACCGTATATCACTTCCAAAAGTGGCTTCAATGTAATCAATATATATGTAGACAATATTACAATTTTTACTTTCCCGAATACGTATACGTATAGGGAAAGTTATGTAATGCTGCGCGAAAAAACGGCGGATTTTCGACAGAAAAACTCTTATTACAGGGCCCTGGTAACGAAAAAGTGGATAAATCGTTCCCAAATTAAGAAACAAAAATCCTCTAACACGTGGTGTAGTCAAAATCCACTAGTATAGATCCTTCCTACCGAAAAATCGATTGACGGCAAAACGTCTGTTGGTCCGTCTATCTGTCCGTCTGTCTGTGAGCAACGCTAGTGAATAAACTGTTCAGCCGATTTACTCCAAAATTGACTCCCCGATCGATCTGACTGATGTCGTGGCCCCTGGAATTTGAAACCGATATTTTAAGGCTAAATGTACCGAAAAAAACTTGCAGGAAAATTCAATAGATCGCAGCACCATCAGCAGGAATTTACTTTACCGATAACGTCTGAACAAATGATCCGATTTTCGATCTGTAAACGGCATTTGACTCCTGTTTATAATAGAATTTACGCTACGAAGCCCTTTTTCCAAAAAAACTAGCAGAAACTCGATTTTTAAAATTTTTCTCGTACTTCCGGGAACAATTTCAAAAATGTGGGCTTATAGCGCGATGGCGATACGCTTCTAGAATCCAACGCCGTGTCAAACATGCAAATCGGATAAATAGGAGCGACGGTAAGTGAAATTTCGAAAAACACCTCACCCCACTCCCCCTTCCCCTTCCACGCCGCCGGGACATTGTTGGCCGGCGGCGCGGTCAAGCCGGCACGGGCGAGCCGGGCGGCGGCCGCCGCGGCGCGGCGACGGGCAAGAAGGCTGAACTTTCGGGGGCAGCAAGCCAGACACTCCGTCACTTCGTTGATGCTTCCGTCACTTCGCATCTCAAGATATTTTTTCCCCACATATGAAACTAGTGATGCTGTAATAGGGGTAAACGGTCTCGTATCATCTTTAATAGTAGTATAAAACTATTACCTTATTCACATATTCCATCTTCCTTCGAATACCATCATAAGAATGTCTGAGGTATCACTCAAAACACCGATCCCGCTTTGGTGCTGATTTCAAAAAGAAAAAATCGAACTAATTGCGTAAATATCACCCATATTCCATCTCCTCACATCGTATTTTAGATATATTGTACTTCTAAGATCTTCCATTATCATTTCACTACCGGAAAAAACAAGCGGAGATAACGCAAGAGCTCTTTTATCCTACGATTCGATTTATCATTTCAAAACGGCGTTTGTCACCTTGATAGAATTCACCTGGTTAATCCTTTTTCCAGTAAAATAACCGAATCGAATTTTTAAAACGTTTTCGTACTTTAGGACAAATTGCACATACTTTCTCATAGTAATCTAATATCTTTGGTCTGGGCCAGTTTTACCATCTTTCCCCATCTTCTGACATCTTGCTGACATCTATCGCCGCCCAAAATACATTTTCTGAACTTTTCTCATTTTTCAGCTTCTTAATGGTAGATACGAAATATTACTTTTAGGATATTAAAGAAGAGTAAAACTTCGTCCTATATAGGAATTTTCATTGATAAATTTGGAGCCGCTCTTAAGAAAATTGCGTTTAAGCGTTACTGTAAATGCGAAAATGGAAGCTTCGGAATTTTCACAAGAATCTTTCGAGTTTTCGAACAACTTCATTTGGTGACATTTAAAGCACTTCTACTCACAAATGTAATAATGTATAAAATTTCTGGAAAAGTGAATATTAATGGCGTGAGAGACACTTAAAAATACATTTATTTATTTTTTGAAAAATCAAAAAAATACAGCCAAATTAATTTTATGTTAACTTAAAGAATGCAAATAGCATTCGTACGAAAAGTTTGAAGAAGCAATTTGAGAAATGGCGTTTGAACATTTGTGCAAATTCGGAAGTTTCAGTTCATTTTCACAGAAAACATCTGAGTTGTCGAGGAACTTTTAAGACATAATGTAAAGCACATGTACTCGTAAATGTAATAGTAGGGTGTTTTTGCACCCTCGAACGTTACGTACTATCGATCTTCTGCTCATTCGCAGTGCAAGTTTCGCATCACTTTGGTGCATCTGCGCATGCGCAAAAGATCAATAGTACTTAACGTTCGAGGTGGCAAAAGTTCCCTAATATGAACAAATCGCCGTTAAAGAAAATATTTACTAAATGAAAGGCTAGTCAAAGAATTACATTTTTGTAAGTTTTGAAAAAACAAAGGAATAGAGCAATATGGCGTTTATGTCATCTCAGAGTACATTAGGTACTATCCTTTCCAAAAGTTTAAGGAAAAAAGTTGAAGTCGATTTTGAGAAAATCTTGTTCTTGTAATTTTTAAAAATTGCACAAATTGCCCTCAATATTGCGCGAAAACTACTAAAAATTTCAAAAAAATGTGCATGACCTTATTGAAAGAACTACGTATGGAGAACAAATATAATTTTAAGGGAAAATCTCTATCTTCAATTTTGTATCAATGCCGATGGCGAGATCCGGCGCTGACCTTCCGTCCACTAGCGGGGCTTCCCAACCAGGTATCTGCCTCCAGCGGGGCACCACCCCAGCCGGGACAAGCTCTAAATCACCGACCGATTTACCTGTCGGCTTGCCGGGTTCTTTCTTAACAAGGTATCTCCCACCAGCAGTGCACGGCCCACAGCCGGGACAAGTTCCAATCCTCCCACTGGTCTCCCAGCATATATAGTAGTGTTGTGCAAGTTAGTGTGTGTGTGTGTGTGTGTGTGTGTGTGTGTGAAGATAGGGCAAGGAAGAGGAAGGAAATATCGCGCGAGGTCCGTTTGTTAGGGTATTGCTCCGGCATTCGTTTGATGTTGATCGGAGAAACTACGGAAAACTTCCAATCAGAGCAGCTGGTCGCTAGAATTTTCCTCCAGACATCGGTTGAATTCTACATCTAACTGACAAGCTAGTGTTGAAAAATCCTGCCACCGTCGGGACTCGAACCTAGCACCTCTCGGTCAGAGGCATTGCAGTGACATCAGTTGATGCACTGAGCCACCTATCCTGGTTGACATTTTTGAGAAAATGTTGAAAATGTCCCTGGGGCTTAATAAAAAGTATCTCCAAAAATTAATGAATGTTTTTAAAAATCGCAGAACTTCGACTCAGACCAGATCGACAGGGGTTTATTCAGTTGAGAAAAAATTCTACACATAGTTTAGGCACTAGTGGTGTTCACATACGCCCAGACAGGCAGACACAGACAGATGGACGGACGAACGGACGTTAAAAAGTCAAAACACACATACACCCTTTCGGTATCACTCAGGGGACCCCAAAACGAGTACTTCCGTTAATATCTCGAAATAGATTTTCCGCAGCATTACATAACTTTGAGTAACTAACACGAGAAAGTAACTGGTGGTGCTACAGAATGGCACAGACTTTCCCGTATTAGTTTTAAATTTCCTATAGTCTCAGCCAGCTATTCGGACTTTGTCGTAGTAAAATTTACTATTTTGTTGGCATGGGCTAGATTTATGGCCTTGCCCCATCTTGCCACCTGCCATTTAATGCACCCAACTTATTTTTTAGGTTTTCTCAATTATTCGGTTTCCTAATGGTAGATTCAAAATATTGCTTTTAGAGAAGACTGAAACCTTGTCCTTTACGACAATTTTCATTCATAAACTTGATACCGTTTTTAAGAAAAGGGTGTTTAAGCGTCTGTGGCAATGTGAAATATGAAGCCCTTTTTCACAGGAATCTTGAGAGTTTTTTTTAAAATTTATTTTCAGATATTTTAAGCTCTTCCATTCACAAATGCAATAATGTTTACAAATCGCTGCAAATGTGCATACAAGGCATGCGAAATATTTAAAAAATACATTTGTGTAAATTTTGAAGAAAAACAACAAAATAATACAACAAAACTTTTTTGTTTCCTTAGACAGTGCATTTCGCACTATACGTACAAAAACTTTGAACAAAAAATTTGGAACCTTTTCAGAAAAAATTGGCGTTTGAGCGTTTCTGAAAATGCGAAATTTCGAGTTCATTTCCAAAAAAAAATTTTTAGTTTTCGAAAAACTTTAAATGATACAATTTAAAGTACGTGTGCTCATAAATCTAATAATGTGAACAAATCGCCGATAATGTAAATATAAACGACGTGACAGGCTATTCAAAAAGTTTCATTTGTGTTATTTTCGCAAAAACAAAAGAATAGAGCAAAATAGCGTTTATGTCATCTCTTAAAGTACATTTCGCAATATCCCTACCAATAGTTTAAAGGGAAAAAATGGAGCCGATTTTGAAAAAATCTTGCTTTGTTATCTTTTAAAGTTGCATATATTGCACACAAGATTGCGCCATAACTACAAAAATTCTTTTAAAAAAAATTCATGATCTTAATGAAAGAACTAATTATGTACAACAAATTTCTTAGAAAGGAAAAGTCTCTATCGTCAATATTGTAGTTGTAGGAAACGCCGAAAAAATTCAATCTTTTGCAATTTTCGAAAATTCAGTTATCAGTGAAATCGGACCTAAGCCATGTGTATTTTATTCAATTTTTACGAGAAATATAAAGAAAAAATTTGGAGCCATATTTGAGCAAATTTTTAAAATATCCGGGGGGGGGCGTGTAATGTATCTCCAAAAAGTAATGCACGTTTTTGAAAATTGCAGAGCTTCGAATGACAGTAGATCGACAGCTGTTTTTTGTTGTTGTTTTTTCCAGTTTGGGAAAATTTGTACGCAGTGTAAACGCTAGTGTTGTTCACATACACCAGAGACACTGATGGACGTTTTTCCGTCAATCAATTTTTCGGTATTAAGGACCCACAAAACATGGATTCTGGCTACACCACGAGTTACAGGAAGTAATTTACTATACAACAACACGATTTATCCACATTTTCAGGACTCGGCTTTGAGAGTTTTCCTGACCACGATATAACTTTCTCTTCGTATGAAGATTGAGAAGAGAGAGAAAGTAAAATAAATGTTCACAATTTGAAATTCCATTAATAAAATATTAATTATATCGAATTTAAAAGTAACTACTTTTTCTGCCTACTGTTTTTTTTATTTCTTTCTATCAGCAATGAAAACAAAGAGATGCACGTAGAAAACGCAGACACGAACAGAGAATCTTTGAAGCACTCTGTTCGAAATCTTTACGTGCAGCACATAGGAATGTCAGCAATTCTGAATTAGTATTAGACAAAATATGCTCATTGCAAAAATATAAACACATTTAAATAAAAACTATTTTTCAAAATTAATTAAATATATTTCCGGAAATAATTTCAAGAAAATTTGGTAATTTGTGAAAATACCTTAATAATTAGTGTAATATTTCTAATATTATGAGGCATCTCTGAGAACTATTAGTGGCCACAGAGTAAACAATGCACCCGCTATAGTCTGTGTGGACACATAATGTATGCATTAGAGGTGCATAGATATAGTCTATGATGGACACAAAGTGTGCCGATAATCGATACCAGCGCAACAAAAGAGCATCGCGTGTTAAAAATGAAGTGGACAATTTTGGACTTTTAGGGTTTGTGAGAAATTGTACAGAAACTGTGACTATTCAAGTAAATAGAGGCAATGTCGTGGAATATTATACATGTTGTTTGAACACGATCGGTTAGCGGGTTCGCTTAAAATCACAGAAAAACGAGTTCGGAAAGAGAACCATTCGTACGTTCCAAGAAGCATCAAACCGGAATTTATTAAAATTTAAGAAGAAACACTGAATTAAATAATGAGAGATAATGGGATTCATTGGAAGATAATTTCGGCCGAATTTAGAACTGGGTTTCTGAATTTTTAGAACACTGGGGAATGTATTATTAAATAAATATTAAAACGTAAGAAGATGATGAAACAAACGAAGACATGTTGCATAACGTCAACATAGAAATCCACGATTTTCGGCTATAAATATTTAGAAAACGGCACTTTTAACAAGATAATCATGACATTGGATGCATGACGAAGCGAATGAACCCGAAACCCGTTCGAAACTCTTAAAATTGAATATTTTGAGAAAATTTTCTAGGACGACAATGAGAATAAGCGAAAGAAGGTGGTCGGCATTTTTTTGAAAAACAAAGGTGTTGTGTTAAATCGACGCAAGTTTTTGAGACAGTTGGGTTCTGAAAGCCGTGGAAAGCACATCGAATTCACGTCGGTCCGATTCAAAATTCATAATTATTTTTGGGACTTGTAATTTTTTTTGTGGTGATCGAGCATTCAGTTAAGAACTGTGAACGTGTAGTAAAACGGGACGTATTCGTATTGAAGACAGAAGAGGTTTATGTTATTTTGTTAGTGATTTTTCAATGGAACATTCTGGAAATTTATGGGATTTTCCACGGAAGGAGATTAATTGAAGAAGACGAGCCGCACGAGATTCAACAGACCCGACGGCAACGCACGCGAGGAGGCGCGTGTACATCGAGGGAAGTGGCAACGGCGCGGTTCTTCAACAACAAACGCAGGAAAGTGGCGCATCAGCAAACGTTCGCGACGTAATTCATGAATCCAAGCTGGTTTCGCGATTTTTAACAATAATGTGAACAGTAATGGAGAGTACGGAACTGAATAGTCGAAAGTAACATTAATCCAGATAAGAACGATTTAACAAATACTAAGCAAGGATAATTAATTTCATTTTTTGTGTATTAGTATAGAATAAGTACGTACGTACGAGATTTTGCACGATATTAATAAAATTCAATTGCTACAAGGAATTCCTTTAATTAATTATCATTCATGATCAGCTGGTCAATGATAAATAAAGATTAGCATGAGAATTAATTGTGATTTATAAAACAGAGCGAATCGTAACAATCACGCCAAGAGCACCTATATTAAAATTTACATTGTTGCCGCAGTTAAAAGAAACGCTGATTAAAGTTTTGTTTTCATGTTTAAAAGAAAACACCGTGTTTGATTTCAGTAGCATATTTCCTGGAAACTGTTGTTGTTTTGAATGTTGTTTTCAGCCTGGTCCGTACGGAGGCACCCACCGCCCACGACCCATAAATTTTTGCAATCACGGGATTGAGCAGAGTAATATTCGGTAGTAACGTCAGATAGATAGAGAATCCAGAGGAAGTCCCGTGGGTACTTTTGAATTGGCAGCCCCGTGTGGGGCACAAAAAGGGGGAGTACTTTTTGCATTAGCAAATAATAAATATACTGTTAAGCAGATATTAAATGATCAGCAAAATATGTAAAATACGTAATACAGTACAAAATTTGTAACGAAAAATTTAAATATTTTGTTAGGATTGCAACAGTTCGCCTAAATTACAAAATGAGAACAGTAGACAAAACATATGTAATTACATTAGACCCGGACTTTAGCCATGAGATCGACAAGCAGTACCGCGAAACAGAATTTTGACGTTACTGAAGATCATTTTTTTACATGACTAGAGAAGTCTATTTATCCGATTTCAGTGTATGATATGGCGTTAGATTCAGGGTGCATCTCGCCAGCGCGCTATTTTACCACTTTTTCAAATATGTCCGCAAGTATAAAAACATTTTAAAAATTCGATTCGGCTATTTTACTGGGAAAAGGATTAACCAGGTGAATTCTATCAAGGTGACAAACGCCGTTTTGAAATGATAAATCGAATCGTAGGATAAAAGAGCTCTTGCGTTATCTCCGCTTGTTTTTTCCGGTAGTGAAATGGTAATGGAAGATCTTAGAAGTACAATATATCTAAAATACGATGTGAGGAGATGGAATATGGGTGATATTTACGCAATTAGTTCGATTTTTTCTTTTTGAAATCAGCACCAAAGCGGGATCGGTGTTTTGAGTGATACCTCAGACATTCTTATGATGGTATTCGAAGGAAGATGGAATATGTGAATAAGGTAATAGTTTTATACTACTATTAAAGATGATACGAGACCGTTTACCCCTATTACAGCATCACTAGTTTCATATGTAGGGAAAAAATATCTTGAGATGCGAAGTGACGGAAGCATCAACGAAGTGACGGGGTGTCTGGCTTGCTGAAAGTTCAGCCTTCTTGCCCGTCGCCGCGCCGCGGCGGCCGCCGCCCGGCTCGCCCGTGCCGGCTTGACCGCGCCGCCGGCCAACAATGTCCCGGCGGCGTGGAAAGGGAAGGGGGAGTGGGGTGAGGTGTTTTTCGAAATTTCACTTACCGTCGCTCCTATTTATCCGATTTGCATGTTTGACACGGCGTTGGATTCTGGAAGCGTGTCGCCATCGCGCTATAAGCCCACATTTTTGAAATTGTTCCCGGAAGTACGAGAAAAATTTTAAAAATCGAGTTTCTGCTAGTTTTTTTTGGAAAAAAGGGCTTCGTAGCGTAAATTCTATTATAAACAGGAGTCAAATGCCGTTTACAGATCGAAAATTGGACCATTTGTTCAGACGTAATCGGTAAAGTAAAATTCACTAAACTTGGTGCTGCCACGTGGTGGCGACAAATTGAACTAGTGTCGGTACATTTAGCCTTAATTTTGCATTTTACATGAAGCCCCGGGGACATTTTCAACATTTTAAAAAAAAAACGGCTCCAGACGATTTGACTATTTTTTTGTCAGGTAGTCTAAAGGTCGTTTAAGAGAATGGCATAGGTCTCATGTTGGTTGAAAACTCTGGTTTTTCGAAAATTGAAAAAAATCAAATTTCTTTCGGAGTCTTCCTACAGCTACAATTGTATAGATACAATTTTCTTCTTAATGAACTATGTTCATAAAAAACAGATCTTTAAATAACAACATGTTTAAATTTTCGAAAACATGAGTATTTTTTGCGATATTCTGTGTCAAAAATGTGCAATTTTTATTTCCTTTAAACCATTTTTTCTTAGACATCTCACAACAAATTTTGATTAAATTGGGACCTTAGATAGCATAAAGGTAACTTAAGAGAATGGTGCATGTCTCATGTTCGTTAAAATGCCTGGTTTTGCAAAAATTAAAACAAAAATGTCGGCCACTTCTTACAATACTCCGTATATACGTGCATATACGGAAAAATAAAATATACTATGTATATACGTACGTATAAGGAAAATAAAAATAATTGATTTAAATATAACTTGTTATTGGAAATGCCAATATTAATTCAATTTTTGCTTCCTCACACTTTAACTTATCGACAATGTGGAGGCTACAATGGAATTCCGCTTAGCGCTCGCGAATTCCTGGGAATTAAGTACATGTCATTGTTACGAGTTGCAATAACAGCTAGAGGCGCGCAACTTGGCGACAACGCGCGATCATAGACTAAGGATGTGTGAGGTGAGATTTTGGCTGAAAATGAACAATGCTTGAAATCTGATACTAAAAAAGTTTCTACTTCAGCACTGGCATTTGTGACTGCAATCTCCTGCCGTTTCTTCTTTACAAAAGCTGCATTTTTATTACCATTGCACTCCTTTGCACCGAAATAATTCTAACCTGAACTAGCCGACGGAAAATAAATTGAGAATATTAAATACTTATTAAAAAACACCTACCAAATAACTAAGTTATAGAAAAGTTAAAATAAAGAAACTAATGTGACTAATAGTTTGGAATTATTCGCTTAAAACGAAAGTTCACAACAAATCATATTAATGGCGTTAACGACCACTTAACATTAGAAACATTAAATTTCTGACAGATTTCGAATTGAAGATTTGCGTCATGGAAGTCCATTCGGCTCGCGCATGGGCTCGCTCGACTCCGCTCTGGTGTCTTCGTGTACGTTCTTGACTCCACATTTTGCTCTCCCGAGACACAAGTGGCCAGGCAGGCCAGCTGGGGCGACGGCAGCCCGAGCCCAGTGCCTGCCGTCGCCATGGAAACAACTCATGTTCCCCTCCACCGCGTGATATTTTCTAGAAAACCCCCACCACCAACAGAAAGCCAGACAGCCCTTCACCAAGGCCGTCTAGAAGAGTATATTAGAAGGCCTGAGCCAATGTGAATGTCACGTGATCTGACGTCACAATCGGTGGCTGAACATTTTTGTTTCCGTATATTATCGAGTTAGTATATTCTAGCTAATTGGCCCTTGTAGGAAAGTTTAGATGCGAACAAATGTTTTAATAATTCAGTATTAATTGTGTGCACGGTTTCCTGCATAAAAAAATTCCTTCGTCCATTATCTTCGAGAAAGCAAGGTATGTCTACTTCAATATTGTGTGATTTAAGTATGTGGTGCAATTATCAAATATTTTATTTAATGTTTTGGATGTTTGGTTATATTATTATACCCTGCATTTTTTTTTTCAGTGAATACTTGCAAACTATCCCAAAAGAAAGGTGTTTTGAAAATTAGGCAGGAGAAAAATATGAAAAAATATAAAGTGAAGTGTACCGTGCTTTTGATCGAATTATGATAGATCGACGGAAGGCGTTTCAACTTTGAAACTTCCAAACAATCCTGCTCTGTGACAGAAGTGTGTGAAAACAAATAGGAAATATTTTGTCTACTCAGAGAACTTGTCTGTGGTGTAAAACACTTCGACTCAAAATTTATTCTCTACCAGAACAAGGCAGTAAGAGGAGATGGTGTCGAGATATATACTAAATGTGAAAGATGCATACTCTTCTTAGTGAACAGCCTCAGTACTTGACGAAGACTCACCAAGTTTTTCAGATATTGATATCCGAAAATTTTGAAATTAAGTTCCTGAAGCATGAAAATCAAAGAAGTTTATTGAAAGGCTTTGTGTGAGAGACGGAGATCCTATTAATGGAAAACACGGTTTGAAGTTGTGGACAAATTCTGCTCACTTTAATAGAACTTTGTGTATCTAAACATTTTCTAAATAAACACTGTAAATTAGGAACGTTTAGTTATAAGTATAGTGGTATCAGGAATATAAGACGCAAGATCACAAAACTGAGTGCAAAATAGGAAGACACTAAAGTCAATTTAAAGCGTCCGAAACAATTTTTATGTATTTCCAATGTGATTTGTGTCTTGAATAATCTCATAAAGTCTTACATAATCTGCTGGTGTACTTTCTGAATAAAATATTGCTTTCCTTCCTTCTAATTTTTCAGCAGCTGCAATTTCACTAACTTACCTATGAATATTTTACTGTTTCTTACAATATAATCAACTTTTATTAATTACTAATACGGCCATCAGAGAAATATCTCATAAATGCATTACTACTAGCTGTACTTCTAACTTCCATATTAAATTAAAGTAGACAAATTGAAAGAAATAGAGCAGGAAATGAATAAATAGAATTCTCATGAAGGTACTTAATTTCTTATGAATATCAATTATGGCAGAAAAATTGTTTCATGAATTATACAAAATCTTTGATTGTAAATAAGGTAGCATGTACAAAATTTATGTTCATTTACGTGTACGAAAATTGTACAATATCGGAATACCTTGATACAAATAACTCTAAAATAAATTCTTGTAGCATCAAGAAGGCTTAATGTTTCCTCGTGTTATTTTAAACAAGTATGGGTTTGGATTTCCATGCGATTTTAAGAACTAGATCTCTGTTTAAAACTTGGACAGCATGCATTGCCTTCCAGCCACTCTTCGTGACGTCATTCGGCGAAGGAGCAGGCCTTCTATTCTAGACGGCCTTGCCTTCACACTTCCCGACGTTGGCGCATCCTAGCGGTGGACGGGGAACTATTCAAAGGATGTAACTAAAATCACGCCTCGTGAGCCACCTATATACATCTTTACTCTATGCCACTACGCTGCCATAACCCTATGTAGGAACGCCTGAAAGAGTACTGATTGTAGATCTAGAAACCATAGAGATAGGAAGAAAAGGGATGGAAAGGGGAAGGGGAGGAGGGGGAGAGATAAGACGAAACCAAAGAACCCAAGTCCAAAGCGAGGGTAGAACAACTAGCCTGCCAAGAAACAGAGGGAAATTAAACATTATTATAATTAATGTTGAAATACCGTCAGATAACTTATGATAAAACATGGGGGGAAATGTAACCCATGAGACAGAGAACCACAATTAATTTTATGTAGTAGACCATCATTGTTTAATTAATATTTTTAATTTCTGTCTATATTTTCAATTATATCAATATGTTGGTCCATCATTTATTATATAAACTGTTATTTCAAGATTTTTTTTCTGTCTTTTTAATGATGGAACAACATATTGGTATAACATCATTGTTTCATCTTACTCAGAACATGATCGTATGCTTTAGTGAAAATATTATTTTCCAACATTGAATTAATGGTATTATTTAACGTGATATGCAGAGTTTCCAAAATTAAACGTACATGGTATCGCTGTACTCTGTCTAGTAAACGAGGATTTTTAAAATCAATGTGTGACTTCTCTAATCAATGATTAGGTATTGTATTGAAACTTTCCTCACATTCCCTTATGCCAGACCTGCACAACGCCTGCTCCCGCGGGCATTCTGCACTTGTGAGCCGGTCGTCTGCCCATGGCAGCGCCGAAAGTGCAAGTAGTGGGGAGTAGGAAGCTTTGCGGGGAGGGGAGAAGTCTGACGTAGCACGACGCGGCGCGTAGATTGAATGCCTGGGCGTCTAATACAATGATCCATGCTTCAGAATTATATGCCCATTTGTTTAAATGGATTATATCTAGTATTTCAAGTTACCAGGGTCATAATTCACTGTTTACGTTCCGTGCACTAATGTACATCCACCTTTGTATCCACCACTGTATGTATTTTCATTTTCTAATATTTTTAAAGAAAATAACATGTTCATTGTGACTCTTAAGCAATATTTTAAAGCAATAGCTTTAAAATATATGCTTATTTATAAGAAAAAAATATTATTTATTTCTATCTAACACAAAATTGCAATTTAATAATTGACTGTTCACCAGGAATGTTATAATCTCCAAATCATAGAAAAATGAACAAAATCATGAGAGCAATCTCTCACATCAAGATTGACATAAAATAAAATATGTGGCAATTCCAAGAAGGGTAATGTTTAATAGCACATTTGTGACCATTTTCCCCATTACGAAACTGAATACAAGAGGTCAACGAGCAAACTTTTGTGACGATATGTTACGGACAATCATAAGATAATCATGGGTATTGGTAAAGTAGAATGCAAAGGGCTTTATATTTTTATTAGATCTCTTACACGACTCTACTCTCTTGTCAGAAATTAGAAGAGGAAATAATCATGATTTTTTCAAGAACAATATGTTTTTGCTTTGAGAGAACCGTCTTATTCAATTAAACATAGTTAATAAAAAATAGTTTATTGCTGTCATCATCAAACAAAAACAATTCAGTATCAAAATTTTGTGTTTAGCACAACACTAAATTTGTGATGGCATCGTAACAAATCGAATTACATTATCAGCCCTACAAGCAATTGTAATACTTGGTGTCGAAATCTAATATGTATAATTCGTTGTAGTTTCATATTTCGCCCTGTCATATACCGAGAACAAACATTTGCAATATAATACAAAAGACAATATTACTTGAACTGTATATGACCATCATGTTCTTGCCGATTGCTCTTTAAATTTACGCGCTATCTTTCGAATTGCGCATTCTCATTGGTGGACCCCACTCCTAGATTGGGTCTCATCCCCACCCTTAATCGATTTCCTCAGTATCTCGTCAGACGCAGAGCCGAGCGGACGTGTTTTCCTAAGCGCTCTACCTGCTGCAGGATGGTGTCGACGGAGCAGTGGCGAGCGGCTATCGGCCGATAGGTCAGGGGCTGCTTGCCGCGCGGTGGCGGAGCCCGGGGGAGTGCGCAGGGGCTGGGGCTCCTTGCGAGCGTGCTGGGCGCGGCGGTGGTGGCGGTGCTATTGGCGATCGGTGGGGTGGAGCTGAATCCCGGCCCTCCTACTAACGGCGATATCATCGACACTATCAATAGAAACCACAGGGAAATGATTGACAGGATCGATGTTTTGCAGGCCAGGGTCGCATCGGCAGAGGGTACGGTGCAGTCGCTGCAGACAGCGAACGAGCGGCTGGCGCGCAAGGTTGATTACCTTGAGAACCAGTCGCGACGTAACAACATCATTGTTACTGGCATCCCGGAGCAGCAGAACGAGTCGTGGGCGGATTCGGAAAGTTGCATTCTGGGTCTAGCAGAGCAGCTGGGTGTCAGGCTGGAGCTACACGACATCGAGCGCGCGCACAGGACCGGACGACGGCGCCACGGACAGCCACGCATGATTGTGGCCAAGCTGGCGTCATTCAGGAAGCGGGAGGAGCTGCTCCGTGCAGCCCGGGAGTATCTCTCCCGGAATTCTAGTGTGCGCGTCCGTGAGGACTTGAGTTGGGCAGTGCGGCAAACGCGTAAGGCGTTGATACCTTTCTTGCAGGAGGCGAAAGCTAGCGGAAGGCAGGCGTCGATTCGTTTCGACAAGCTTGTCGTGTCGGGGCGTAGCTTCGTCCTAGGCGAGCTGTCGGCCCGTCCGCGGGCGCGGGAGGGGGTGGAGCGGCGGGGCCCCGTGGGCTCGGCGAGGGGGCAGAACCCCAGGAGGGCTGACGTCCCCGCCGCGCTAGCGGGCGCCTCTTCGCGGCCTTCCCGGCCCGCGCCTGCGGCTGTGGCCGCGGCCGCGCCCGCAGCGGCGCCCCGTTCTGGGGTGGTACGGGGGACTGCTGACCCTGCGGCTTCGCAGGAGAGGCGGCCTCGCTCGCGGTCGCGCCGGAGGTCTCGTTCGCGATCCCGGCGGAGCTCGCGGAACTCGGCGAGCCCCGGTCGGTTCGCGGCGGACAGCTTGAAGCGGCCGTATACGAGGGCGATGGCTGCTTCAAACAACTTGCAGCAGCAGGAAACCCGCGGTGAGTCGGAATCCAGTATTTCGCCGAATAGGCAAGAATAGGTCATAAGGATAGGATGTTGGAACATCAAAGGTCTAGGCTCTAAACTCGAAAATCATGACTTTCAGAGCTACATAAATACGTTTGACATAATAGGTCTCGTTGAAACCTGGTGGAAGGAAGGTGAAATTTTAAATGTACCTGGTTTTTCAGCCGTATGCAAAAACAAAAAACGCAGAGGTGAAAGAGGCCGGTATCCGGGCGGTGTTGCGTGCCTATTTCGCGCTAGGTTAATTCATTTTATTAAGGAAATTCCTACAAATTCAGACAATTTTCTATGTATTAGACTAGTAATGCAAAATGCGGACATTTCGCTGGTATTTATTTACCGGCACCCACAGGGCTCCCGTTATTTCTCTCCCGTAGCATTCGGCGAAATCAATGATTTCATAGACACGTTGAAGCAGAGGTATCCGAATACTGACTTACTAGTGTTAGGTGATATGAATGCTCGAATTGGCAATGCGCAGGAAGTGTTCTCGGACTTCGATCGGCAAGACGCGAGAGCGATTACGAGAAAAAGCAAAGACCCAGTCTTCAATAACGAGGGGCAGGAATTGTTGGAATTATGCGACAGATTTAATCTCGAATTATTAAACGGTAACCATGGACAGGATACAGAAGAGGAACTCACGTTTATTAGTGGAAATGGGGGTAGTGTAATAGATTATGCTCTGTTGTCTCGTGAAATAATAAGCAATTTATTAGATTTTGTGATCGAGTTACGGGCTGAATCCGACCATTTGCCTGTGTGCGTACATTTAGCGGTAAACGCCACTGAACAGATATCGACAGAGGTGCGCGCGGGAGCAACGGACTTGGCATTAGCAAGAAAACGGTTTACCTGGAAAGAGGATAGGCGGCAGGAATTTGAGGAGGCTATTCTTAACTCGGCGGGGTGGGCGCGAGAGCTGCGGTCGCCTGAGCAGCAAACAAAGGATTTAGAAGGGCGGCTCTTCAGCGCAGGAAGAGGCATGCGAAAGTGGGGGGCAGGAGGAAGGGTACTGACCCAAGGGTGGTTTAGCGAGGAGTGTCGTGAAAGCAGGCGTGAAGCAATATTAGCCTTAAGGAAGTATAGAAGCGTGGGAACAGGTGAAGCGAGAAATGCCTACTTGGTATTACGCAGGCAGTACGAGGCCACAATTAAGAAATCGAAGAAATCTTGGCAGGAAAGGGAGGCAGCAAGAATAGAAGCTATTGTAAAGAACGATCTAAGTAAATCAATCTGGGACGTTATCAGATCTCTGCGTAGTAATATAAATGCACGTAATGAAATTTCAGCAGACGCGTGGGTGCAGTATTTTTCACGAACGCTCGCAATAGCTGACATTGAAAGAGGGGCAAATATTTTCACTGAACGGGTAGTGCCTGAATTAGATGAACCGTTAACGTGGAATGAAGTGAATAAAGGAATTTTAGCCACGAACACTAGAAAAGCTTGCGGCGCGGATGGCATTCCGACAAAATTTATTTCGGAGTTGTGGAACTTAGATCCGGAGAGTATTCTGAGTCTGTTTAATAGCATTCTTGATACCGGGTCGTATCCAGAAACTTGGAGTACAGCTATTATCCAACCTATTTATAAAAATAAGGGTGATACGAGTTGCCCAGATAATTATCGTGGCATTAGTATTTTACCAGCGCTAAGCAAATTGTTCTGTAAAATTCTTAACGTTCGACTGAGCGACTGGGCGGAAAAGTATAGTAAAATTTCAAAAATGCAAGCAGGTTTTAGGAAAGGCTTCGCGACCACCGACAATATCTTTGTGTTAGATACACTAGTAAAACAGGCGCTTTCACGTAAACGAGGCCATTTATATTGCAGTTTTGTGGATTTCGAAAAGGCGTTTGATTCAATCAACAGAGAATCGTTATGGCGAAAACTAAATGAACTAGGCATCTCAAGTAAAGTTTTAACGGTGTTACAGAGTATGTACAGAGAAGTAAATTTCTGCGTTAAGTGCGGTGACGGAAGTACAACGCAAAAAATAAAATCAACAGTAGGGGTAAGACAGGGTTGTCCTCTTTCACCTCTGTTGTTTATCTTGTATATAAATGATTTATTGACATGGGTACAGGAAACCGACACATCTGCACCGGCAATTGATGGCCTGAAAATTCCCGGATTACTTTATGCGGACGATTTAGTTCTATGCTCAGAAACGATTGAGGGATTACAGTCGAGTTTAAACACCCTAGAAAGATATAGTGTCGAATGGGGACTAAAAGTAAATATTCAAAAAACGAAAATTGTTGTCTTCAAGAATGGGTTTACAGGCGCTTTCACGTAACGTCAAAGAGAAATGGTATTAGACGTAACGTATTTCACGTAACAAAGAGAAATGGTATTACGCACAGGAGGAACTCGACCGTGTTAAAACTTTTACTTATCTTGGTGCAAAATTCTCTATGAACGGGGGATGGAATAAACACATAGTTGCGGCTCATAGTAAAGGAAGAATTGCTCTCAAAGAAATCGGTTGCGTAATGCGTAGAGTACCGGAATTGCCTTTAAAGGTGTGCGACACAATGTTTAAATCGCTAGTGCTTCCAGCTATGAATTACGGGGCGGAAATCTGGGGAGTGGACAGCATAGACAGATTAGAAAGCATCGAAACAGATTATTATAAATTAATTCTCGGAGTCTCTAGATTCGCAGCTAATGCCGGCGTCTTAAGAGAAGTAGGTAGTGTAGGAATTTGGAAAGATTTAAAAATGAAAGCCATTAAGTTTTGGATTAGATTAGCAAGTGAAGAGTCTGACACGCTTATTCGCAGGTGCTTTAGAGCGCAACTACAGGAAAACGATCAGCGCTATTGGGCGTACAAAGTGAAACGGGTACTAGAACGCGCAGGTTTGGGAGACGTTTCTCCTGAAATGATTGAGAATAGGGGAACACGGGAGATAGAACAGTTAATTTCAGATCGACTTTCGGATATTAAAAGGCAAGATATTTTGGCAGCATCGGCAGAAAAATGTTCGTTAGTGGTACAAACTCACACGAGTCCTGTATGGGGATGCGAAAGTTACGTACACACACTAAAAAGGGATGCAAGAGAGGGATACGCTTGGTTTAGGGTAGGAGGGTGGATGCAACGTAGAATGAAGGATTCGAACGACAATGGAATCTGTGTACTTTGCGGTGATAGAGAAGATTGGATCCACATCCTGTTAAATTGCTGCGCTACAGAAACTTGGAGAGGAAAATGGATGGGAATGGGGAACTATTGCTTCCAATTCAGAAACATAACGCTCGCTCAAAACATATTAGCTGATAATAGATCTCACTTCATGAAAGAATTAGGAACATTTTTAGGAAAGGTTCGAACTGTCAGGGAAACGGTAATCAGGGAATGGGAAAACAGCACTGGTTAGTAGTACGAGCGGAGCCTAGACCGGAGATGAAATAATTAATTCAATAAGCAAGAGATAATTAAGTTAACTAGAAAGGTAATCAGTAATGCTAATCATTAATAATAAGTAGTAAGTTAGTAATAATTAAATTAGTCAGTATGCGATAATTAAGTTAATTAGTAGAAAATTGTTCGAAGAGGCGGTGGTGCGGGCGATCTTCTGTGGCGGTGTTTGATTTCAGAAGCCGTGGAGGCCAAAGACTGGATGGAGAAGATGCCCATGCCAGGAAATAAATAAATAAATAGTTTAGAAAAAAAATCTAGTAGTTTAGCATGTACTCGTCTTCTGACGGCAGGTTTTTCCCCCTTCAGGGATTTTTTCCTCAGCCGTACCTTATGGTCTCCTTTCCGCGGCTTTGATGCGATGAAGAGACCATTAGGGGCGAATGCCAGAATTCGAAAGGTTAGAATGCGGTAGGATGTAGGTATTGTAATGGCTTAAAGGCCTTCAGCCTAGCCACATAGCTAAAAGAACTGAAATTTTGTATAAATTTGTTATAATTACCTATTAAATAAAAATAATAATAATTTTCTGATTTGCACCCGAGTTGCCCGCATGCAGCTCCTGAGGTCAGTGAAAGTGCAAAATGCTGTGCAGGTCTGCCTTATGCTGTTCTTGTGTTCTTTAATTCTAACACCTACTTTTCTCTTAGTCTGGCCGACAAAGTTTTCACAGTCATGACACGAAACGGCATTCACCACATTTTCAGATTCTAATTTGGGTATTTTGTCTTTCACATTAGCAATTAAATTCTTCCTGTTTGTGACCACGTGTCTCATGACCACGTTCATCTTATCCCTCTAAATTTATTTACATGTTATTAATGATTTTGGGAATAAAATGCAGAATAATTTGTTTCATATCCCCCTCATTACATGTTTTCGGCACACGTCCACTATTACTTAAAATACTCATTTTCCTGTTCTTAATATACTTTCTAACAAATTTCATATGATAATTATTTTCATACAGAATCTGCGATACTATATGGAGGTTGGCCTGGTGATGTACGTGACGTGATAATTTAATAGCCCTATCAACTATACCTTAATTACACCTATTTTTTGTTTGACAGGATGTTTTGACAAAAATATTAACACGCGATTGGCCGACCTGTACCAATTGGTGGAAATATTTCCATTAGTATGTTACTGAAACATCTAGGAGATTGATAGAATTCCTTTCTTCTTTTCCATCGTAAATTGAATGGAATTATCGTATGAATTAAATAAGTCCAAAATCTTATTTAAGTTAGTTTTATGTGCACAAATAAGTATATCATCTACATATCGTATGTAAAAGCTCAATTCAGCTTGTGAGAATATCTCTTCTAATTTTCGCAAAACTATTTCCGAGAATATCTAACTTAGGGAGTCCCCATTCGGTGTACCTGTTTGTTGTCGGTACACCTGATTGTGAATATTCACCAATATACACTTAACCTCCAAAATAATTTTATGTAGGGGGATCAAGGGATTTCCTAGTTTAGTCAAATAATACTCTAAAGCCTCAATTATACCCTCATGCGGTATATTTGGAAACATCGAAACTAAGTCTAAAGACATGGATTCATAATCATTAAGCACATTAATATTAGTAATTTCATTAACAAACTCAATACATAGGCTACATAATACGACATAGACTACATTAATGCAATGTTTTAGAAAAATTCTGAAAATCATCTCCATTTTTTTCTTTTTTTTCACGGAACGCTTAAAAGAATAAGGAACATTTAAAAGAAGGCGCTGGTGTCATTTTCGTTGATGTCTCTGAATCTTTAAAAAATTGCAAATTGACAAACAATGCAAGAAAATATGTACTGTTGTAGCACCACAAGTGTAAATATTTTTTCACTAAATATCATTTTTCCCTGTTGAAATATCTCTTTTTATAATTTGCAATATTCTTATTGTTATTGTAGGGGTATATAAACCCCTTTGTGTGAGTTCTAACATACTGATGCTTTTGTCATGTTATTTTCAACTACGAACTCCCAAGTTTCTTGAGCAGTAAATTGGTTCGGAGGACGTGATTTTTTCCTTCTGCGCCTGTATTAAAGTGTAGACCTTTTTACCCGAACAGCTTTCAATCCCTACCTACACCTCCTTTTAAAAATCTAAACATACTTTGATCTGTTATATCGCGTTGTAATACTTTCTTGTTTCAATTCCACAACACGTTTTTATCCGAAAACATTTGTATAACCGAAATTCAAACCATTGTGTAAATGTCTAGACATTGTTTTGACTCTTAAAACTAGTTTTAATTTCTATTTCTTTTAACTTTTAACATGGTTGAATCTTCTTAAACCTTGTTCTAGCCCATCAAACTTGCTTTAACCCCTAAACCTTGTTTTAACTACAAAGTATAATTTTAACCCAAAAGGAAAAGAAGTGCCTGCTTATTAAAACTATTGGTGGTTCTAATAATATTTTAATATTACTTTCTAATAAAAATATAGGAACAAACTACGTGCAAAGTACTTGTACCGCCAATACTATTATTTTTAATACAGATTTCTATACTGCATATGAAAATAATGTTTTACTATTTCAGATATTTTTAACTTTTAAAACTAATATTAAAAAAAGTATGCAGTACAAATATATGGAAGATATGATTGGCGAGGGACTTATTACAGCTTGAGGTAAGATACATACAACTCTTTTTGCTGTCGGAAAATATTTGTAAAATACAAATATAACTATTACTTTTTTATGTAAAAAGGTGATAAATGGAGATCTGACAGAAAATTAGTAAATCCGGCTTTCAATTACAAAATTCTGGAAGAGTTTGTGAATGTATTTAATTCGCACGCAAGTATTTTTACACGAAATTTGGAGGAGGAAGTTGGTGGCTCTGAGTTCGATATACAGCAATATTCATCGCTTTGCTCCCTGGATATGGCATGTGGTAAGTATAATGAAACATTTTTATTAGTATTTTTATTTCCAATTTTATGTACTAGTTGTTAATTTAAACATCAGGAGAGCTGATTGATACTTCAGGATCGCCTTTTTTCATTTATATCAATTTTAATTTGCTAATCCTTCTTTTGAAGTTAAATAAACCTTCAGTAGGTATATAAAGATGTATCTTATATATTGAAACGAATTGTTATCATTACAACAATGATAACAATCCGCTTTTGAGAATGAAGAACATTTGAATTGCGTGGTAGCGGCGGGGGCGCCGACGGAGTCGGGTGCCGGAGTCTAGTGAGGCAGGAGAACCGATACGCGAGGGAACCACGAGACAGGTCGGCAGTGGAGCTATGGCTGAGTAATGAAACGGACGTTTACGTGAGGTGTGGAAGAAAAAGGACGAGTGGTAGTGAAATCTGGGACCATCGACGATGGAAGGCATCGGGAAGGACAATGTGGTGAAAAATGGTATGTAGTGAGCTAAAACGGTTGTATTGGTGAAGTGAAGAAAAGACAATATCGACGCATAAAGACATTCACGTGGGCGAACGCGGAGAAGCGGCGGCACGTGGATTTCTGTGCGGCAGTTTACCGTTAATGTTTGGTGCAGGTGTCTTCGTGAACAGGCAGGAACAAAGACTTCATCGGAGTGAGGGAAGATTAATCATTGGATTATGCTAAAATTGGTGAAATCGGCGTTGACAAGGCAAAACATGTGGGCGGACACAAGGAGAGCATTGAGTGAACATAGCGGGGCAGCATTAAACAACCAATTGTAAGACGTAGACGAAAAGATTTATTACGGACGGCGAAGGGATAAGCATTGGCGGGCGACGCGTGGTAAATCCGTTACAACGGCGGTGGACAGCGAGATCTCGGCAGCCAGCGGGAAGGGCCGGCGTTGTGTTGCGAGCGGCGAAGGCGGGCGGCGGAGCGGGCCCTCTCCCCGCGTCGGCATCCAGCGACCCGAAGAGGCACGAGCACCGCCGGCGCTGCGCGAGGCATCGCCCGTCGGCGGGTGGCGGTCGCGGAGCGACGCTGCCGGGTTCGGACGTACGGTGTGAGTAAGAACAGACAGGAGAACATTGGGAGGGAGGGTGAATAGATGACAGGAAGCAGTGATCTGTAGTAGAGGCCCCACAGTTGTGAAAATCATAAGAAAGGAATGGAATTCCAAGAAAATAAAGAATTTGGGATAGTAACACTAACGCTAAGTGCGCGAGAACTTTCTTTACTTTGCAAAGTAAAGAGTATAAATAATTATTTACAGTAGCAAGCAGAAGGCTACGTAACATAGGGCGTCGAATTCGATCAAATGTGCGACGAACTAACTTACGTGCAAACCGTACTAATGACCACCGAGAGGCAAATAATAATAATAATAATAATAATAATAATAGTAATAATAATAATAATAATAATAGTAATAATAATAATAATAATAATAATCTATGGAAAATCGAAAATCTATGGAAGCTGATGCAGAAGGTTACTATCATCTCAATGGCCAGAATCGTCAGAAAATTTGTAGGAAATCAACGTGAATAATTAGATTCAAAATTATAACAAAAGTTTGTATTGTGATTATGTCAATCTGTACAATTTATGTACTCACCGTAGAGATACGAGATAATAAAGTAATAATAATAATAATAATAATAATAATAATAATAATAATAATAGTAATAACTCTACCTAGGAAGTACACGACCTTGAAGTTGGTGGTGGAGCTTGACTAACCCCATGAGCCTGAGAGCTATGTCAGTGGTAGCCTAGCTACTGGTAGGGCCTCCCTTGCTGAATAGGTTGAAGGTGAGGGGTCCGACGAAGAAGTACTCCATTTTGAGGAGAGTGGGAAGTAAGTAAAGAGGGAAGGGTCATGAACCTTTGGACTTCCTGTTATCGGCCCATGGAAGGTACAGGAGAGAAACTAGCTTGGCACACTAGGCCACTGATTAGAGTGGAGGCAGTCAGTGAAAATCCCGTGGGGTTTCGTAATGCCGACTGGCGATCGGAGGGACCCCTTGCTGGGCCCTGCAGAGGGATGCCCCGAGGCCACTAGGGGTTGCAGTAACGGATGGCAGGAAACAACCCAAAGGTTAAGTGTGATCTGTGAACTCGAATCTTCACTTGAAACCAATGAGCAAAACGGATAGAACAAGCAATGTAATGAACCTTAACGTGCCTTGTTCTACCAATGTCCCGTACCTGCTCAGAAACCGAGCTAATGTCACCTTGTCGACATATGGCCATCCCACGGATGTTAGTCCCAGGGACCCAGAGCCAGCAGTAGTTCGAAGCCATCGTCAGAGATGGACCCGGGATGAATTAAAGGAGGTGATGTGGTGCTTTTACTATGCAAAAGCGAAAAATGGGGGCTCAGAAATAGAAGTCTTTAAGATAAGGACAGAGCGGAACCCAGATATGAGAACTACCCTAGACTCAAAGAAGCTTGCCAGTCAACGACGATACATACTCAGCAGTGGAAAATTCACAGCAGAACAACTTGCAGACATCCAGAGAAACGCGGAGTATGTTCTTCGATCAAACTATCCACATGACGAACATTTAGAACCATCTAATATCCCTGAAAACGATGGTACCCTTGAAAGTTCATCTCTTCCAAATGAAACATCCGTCAGTGGTGAAAATACATCTGGCCATGAGTCATACGATAAGGGCATGATGCGGGACTTCCTCCGACGCGAGATAGAACGAATTCGTCTACTTCCATTCGAATCTCGTGCACCGTTGAGGAGAATTTACGAAAATGCTAAAGCTAAGAGAGTGGTAGAAACAGCAAATTCCGTCTTAAATAAGGTTGTACAGACCTCAAGTAGAGATCTAGATATTACTGAAATCAATCACATCGTGTATGCAACTGGATATCTAGTATCTCAGATAATCTTGGGCCAAGAACACCGATGGCCGACAGCCAGACAGAGTACAAGGTCCGTACCTCCATGGATGAAAAGAATTATGAAACGGATAGCCGACACACGGCGTGAAATATCACTCCTAACCGAAGTATCTTCTAAGTCAAACCACACGTATCAAGTTCAACAAAAAATACTACATGTTGAACAAAAATACCTAATTGACAATGACACAACAACGCTAATGGTAGCTGAAAAGCTAAAAGAGAAAATCCAAGCATTGGCTCAACGAATAAGACGGTACAAACGTAGAGAAGATTTCCGTGTACAGAACCGGTTGTTTCAAACAGACGCGAGGAGATTCTATCGCAGTCTGACTGAAAAACCTAATGGATATACTGCCCCTCCCTCAAAAGATGACGTCCAAACATTTTGGGCAGGAATCTGGGATTAAATCAAATCCTACAACAAAGACCCATCGTGGCTCCAATCTGAAGTTGATGCTGCCAATGGACTCGTGAAAACAGTGGAACATGTTCAAGGATTCTCGAAAGAAGACCTATGCCAAACAATTAAGAACATGGGAAACTGGATATCCCCTGGGGTTGATAAGATTCAGATTTATTGGATTAAGAAATTAACAGAATTACATTCTCATCTACCAAAGGCTGTTAATAAAACTTTAGAAAACCCTATGGAACTCCCCGAATGGCTCACTCGCGGCATCACGTAGTTGCTACTCAAAGCAGGAGACAGCTCTTTACTTACTCAATTATTGCATGCCAGTAATGTACAAAATTAAAACAGCAGCCATAGCTGACAAAATGTATAGGCACCAGAGAAGAATCATATGTTACCAGTTGAACAGAAAGGATGTCGTAAAGGTTCCTATGGCTCTAAGGAAATCTTGCTTCTGAATAAAATAATTTTGAATGATGTAAAGAAACGAAAACGTAATTTAAGCATGGCTTGGATTGACCACCAGAAGGGCTTTGACAGTGTACCACACGATTGGATTTTGAAGAACCTGGAGATCTATCGATTTCATCCTGGACTTGTTGAGTTTTGCAAGGATAGTATGAAGTCGTGGAGCACCAGGTTACTAATCCACAGCGGAAAGGGAGTAGTAGAAACAAGAAGTATTCAGATTAACAGGGGAATTTTTCAAGGAGATTCATTACCTCCTCTGTTGTTTTGCATTAGTTTGATCCCCCTATCGAGACAGCTGTCGCACACTGACTTTGGTTACAAGCTCCATGGTGATGAAAAGCCTGTATCACATTTATTTTACATGGATGATCTTAAAGTGTTTGCTAAAAATGAAGCGATTCTCTCCCAAATGCTGTCTGTCATCAATGATTTTAGCAATGACATCTGCATGAAGTTTGGTCTTGACAAGTGTGCAAAAGTCAACTTAAAAAGAGGCAAAATGACCACGTCAGAGAACACTGAAGTTGATAGACACACTGTGCCAGATAAAACTTACAAATATCTGGGCATTGAAGAATGTGAGACCATCTCGAACGACACAATGAAATAGAGAATCCGCAAGGAATATTATAGAAGAGTGAGACTTGTCCTGCAGTCCGCTCTGATCTCAAGGAATAAAATATCAGCAATAGGTAGTTTGGCCGTGCCTGTAGCCGAATACAGTTTCGGACTAGAAGACTGGACTGAACAGGAAATTCGCACCATGGATCGAAAAACCAGAAAACTGCTAACAGTGCATCATGTTGCCCACCCCCGAGCTGATGTACATAGACTTTACGTGTCACGTAAGGAAGGAGGAAGAGCCCCAGACAAATTGAGGCCTCCTGGCACAATGCAATAACCGGGATGGGAAAGTATGTTGTCAGCCATCAAGATGACTCAATAATGAGGCAGGTCATGATATCTGACCGAAGAATGGGAAACGGAGGCATTTTAAGTGTAGCAAGAAGCGAACAAGACTATGCAAGACACGCAGAATGACAGAGACACTGAACTTCTGATACTACATAACATGAAATGTGAGGCGCAAAAAATGTTAAAGAAATCATGGAGAGACAAACCACTTCACGGACAATCTTTGATACGAATGGACAAAGTGTATATCAATAAAGATCAATCATTTATGTGGCTTAAAAGGGGAAGAATGAAGCCAGAATCGGAAGCACTTGTAATAACTGCCCTAGATCAGGCCTTGAGAACACGATATTTGATAAAGCGGTTCACAAAATCTCCCAAGATGATAATTGCCGCATTTGTCAGAAACACGTAGAAACCATTGATCATATTGTCTCAGCTTGTCCAATCCTTGCAAAGACCGAATACTTGAAAAGACACGACAGGGTGTGTAGCTACCTCACTGGCAGATCTGAACCGCCCTCGAAGTTCCGAACACATCTCCAAGTGGTACGAACACTCACCGAAACCGGTGACGTCTGTTGGATTGTGTACGATATTGTACGAACAACAAATTCAAACTGATCGTACGGTAGCGGCAAACAAACCGGATATAGTCATCCGAGATTTGGAGAAAAAATCGTGTTTACTTGTCGATGTTGCTGTACCTTGCGATCAAAACGTCGTTGTCAAGGAGGCAGAGAAACGTCTTAAATACCAGAGTTTGGAAATGGAGATCAGCCGACTGTGGGGCGTAAAAGCACAGGTCGTCCCGATAGTTATTGGAGCTCTGGGATTTGTTCCGCAAAATTTGTGTAAGAACTTGGCTAAACTCCCAGGTAATTCAAAGGACTGAGAAGTGCAAGAAATCGCTTTATTTGGAACAGCTCACATTTTGCGCAAATTATTGTAGAGGCACCGACAGTCTCTAGGTCTACTCCTTAGGTAGCTGGTTGCAACCTGGAGTAGATTTTAAATCCAGCCGACACATAACATCTCTAGCCGTGATTTAGAGGAATAATAATAATAATAATAATAATAATAATAATAATAATAATAATAAGGGTATTGAAGAATGTGAAACCATCTCGAATGACAGAATGAAAGAGAGAATTCGTAGGGAGTATTATAGAAGAGTGAGACTGGTCCTGCAGTCCGCTCTGAATTCCAGGAATAAAATATCTGCAATAGGTAGTTTGGCGGTACCTGTAGCCGAATACAGTTTTGGACTAGTGGACTGGACTGAGCAAGAAATTCGCACCATGGATCGAAAAACCAGAAAACTGCTGACAATGCATCATGTTTCCCACCCTCGAGCTGATATACATAGACTTTATGTGGCACGTAAGGAAGGAGGAAGAGGCCTCAGACAAATTGAGGCCTCCTGGCACAACGCAATAGTCGGGTTGGGTAAGTATGTAGTCAGCCATCAAGACGATCCTCGAATGAGGCAGGTCATGAAATCTGACCGAAGAATGGGAAACAGAGGCATTGTTAGTGTAGCAAGAAACATTGCGAAGAAAACTAGGCAAGACACGTCGAATAACACAGACACTGAACTTCTGATGCTGCTAAACATGAAGTGTGAGACACAAAAAATGTTAAAGAAATCGTGGAGAGACAAACCACTCCACGGTCAATACCTAAAAAGAATGGACAAGGTGCAGATCAATAAAGATCAATCATTTATGTGGCTTAAAAGGGGAAGGATGAAGCCAGAATCGGAAGCACTTGTAATAGCTGCCCAAGATCAGGCCTTGAGAACACGACATTATGATAAAGCGGTTCTCAAAATTTCCCAAGATGACAAATGCCGCATTTGCCTGGAGCAAGTAGAAACCATTGATCATATTGTCTCAGCTTGTCCAATCCTAGCAAAGACCGAATACCTTAAAAGACATGACAGGGTGTGTAGCTACCTCCACTGGCAGATCTGTACCGCCCTCGAAGTTCCAAACACATGCCCCAAGTGGTACGAACACTCACCGAAACCGGTGACGTCTGTTGGATTGTGTACGATATTGTACGAACAACAAATTCAAACTGATCGCACGATAGCGGCAAACAAACCGGATATAGTTATCCGGGATTTGGCCAAAAAATCGTGTTTACTTATCGATGTTGCTGTACCTTGCGATCAAAACGTCGTTACCAAGGAGGCAGAGAAACGTCTTAAATACAAGAGTTTGGAAATCGAGATCAGCCGAATGTGGGGCGTAAAAGCACAGGTCGTCCCGATAGTTATCGGAGCTCTGGGATTTGTTCCGCAAAATTTGAGTAAGAACTTGTCTAAACTCCCAGGTAATTCAAAAGACTGGGAAGTGCAAGAAATTGCTTTATTTGGAACAGCCCACATTTTGCGTAAAGTATTGTAGAGGCACTGATAGTCACCGAATCTGCTCCTTAGGTAGCTGGTTGCAACCTGGAGTAGATTTTATATTCAGCCGACTCATAAGATCTTTAGTCGTGATGTAATGGAATAATAATAATAATAATAATAATAATAATAATAATTCCACCTAGGGAGTACACGACTTTGCAGTTGGTGGTTCACCTTGAGTACCCCCATGACCCTGAGAGCTATGTCAGCGGTAGCCTAGCTATCGGTAGGGCCTACCTTGCTGAATAGGTTGAAGGTGAGGGGTCTATCAAAGAAGTACTCCATTTTGAGGAGAGTGGGATGTAAGTAGAGAGGGAAGCGTCATGAACCTTTGGACTTCCTGTTGTCGGCTCATAGAGGGTACAGGAGAGAAACTGGGTTGGCACACCTGGCCACTGATTAGAGTGGAAGCCCGAAACTTACATTAGCCAGCAAAGGAGGCTGCCTTCAGCAGTCAGTGAAAATCCCGTAGGGTTTAGTAATGCCGACTGGCGATTGGAGAGACCGCTTGCTGGGTCCTGCGGTGCTACCCCGAGGTGACTGTGGGTCGCAGTAACGGATGGCAGGAAACAACCCCAGGGTTAAGTGTTATCTGTGAACTCGAACTTGCGTCCAGCGAATCACTTAAAACCAATGAGCAAAATGGATAGAACAAGCAATGCAATGAATCTGAAGTTGCCTTGTTCTACCAATGTCTCATAACTGCTCAGAAACCGAGCTAATATCACCTTGTCTACATCTGGCCATCCCACGGATGTTGATCCCAGGGACCCAGAGCCGGCAGTAGCTAGAAGCCATCGTCAGAGATGGATACGGGATGAATTGGAGATGATATGGTGCTTTTACTATGCAAAAGCGAAAAATGAGGGCTCAGAGGTAGAATTTTTCAAGGTATGGAGGGAGAGGAACCCAGACATTAGACACACCCTGGTCTCAAAGAAGCTTGCCACTCAACGACGTTACATACTGTAATGGAATGGCTCTGTCTGCCTGCTAACCACCCTGCTCTCACGTATCTTCTTCAGCCCCAAGATGGGCGGTTAATGTGATAAATCGTGACCCCAATGGAACACCCCTGCTCAATAGCACCTGTTACGTACCTTCTACGCTTCGTTATACCCATTATACGTATACGTTGGGGGCCCTATTAATAAATACACTTCTCTATCTATTGACTGCTCTAATTAGCCCGTATGCTAGCTAACGTCTTATAACATTTAAAATATTTTTCGGGCTTGAAGTTGTGATAGCCCCTGTACAGGGACTGAAACGTGGTACTCGTTGCAACGCGCGCGTGGGTCAGTATCTAATTACTACAAATCACAACACAGCATTGAGTTGTTTTATTGACAAACACGACAGTGTCTATCTCCCTTTATTCAGTCAGCCTCTATTTGTCAATAACCGATTACCTTCTTTTCGATAAACAGTTGGCACATAAACATAAATACCCTTCACTGACACAATATCAAATTAAATTAACACAAAACAAAACCATTCACACTGAATAATTCGCAAAATTCCATTCATACCAAATGCGCGTTTTGAATACGGCCGTATTGATTCTTAAACTACTTAATTTTGACATTACTTGGCCTTTCACATGAATGCGTTTTCGTAGCAAATAAAAAAATATCCATGGTACTTTCCTGTTGGCTGGTCCGGCGTCGCAGTATGTGACGAAAATCACCTTCACCACCACCAGATGCCGATTCGTGGTCGCGTTCGCATTCGTGATATTAAAAAAGACAAAAAAATGTCCGACCGCGAATGTTTACCCTCGTGATATAAATAATTTGCCACTCAATGTTTTAACAAATATTGTTTATCTAGCGATAATGATGCGCAGAAATATTTTGTATTACCATCGTCTATCGATTTATAAGCGCGTTTTAACGATTCACAACGAAACGATAGGTCGCGCCACACAATAAAATGTTTTAAAATCACAAACTCGTAGAAATACAAAATTCTCGCACCGCACAACGTGTATTCACACTCGAGCAAGCTTTCTCTCTCTCTCTCTCTCTCTCTCTCTCTCTCTCTCTCTCTCTCTCTCTCTCTGACTGCAGGGCATTGTTGGCATCTCGCCTATACCATAGAGTAAAGATGTATATCGAATGTATCGAAATAACGAATCGATGTATATTATATCGAATTTAAAAGTAACTGCTTTTTCTGCCTACTGTTTTTTTTTTATTTCTTTCTATCAGCAATGAAAACAAAGAGATGCACGTAGAAAACGCAGAAACGAACAGAGAATCTTTGAAGCACTCTGTTCGAAATCTTTACGTGCAGCACATAGGAATGTCAGCAATTCTGAATTAGTATTAGACAAAATATGCTCATTGCAAAAATATAAACACATTTAAATAAAAACTATTTTTCAAAATTAATTAAATATATTTCCGGAAATAATTTCAAGAAAATTTGCTAATTTGTGAAAATACCTTAATAATTAGCAAATAATAAATATACTGTTAAGCAGATATTAAATGATCAGCAAAATATGTAAAATACGTAATACAGTACAAAATTTGTAACGAAAAATTTAAATATTTTGTTAGGATTGCAACAGTTCGCCTAAATTACAAAATGAGAACAGTAGACAAAACATATGTAATTACATTAGACCCGGACTTTAGCCATGAGATCGACAAGCAGTACCGCGAAACAGAATTTTGACGTTACTGAAGATCATTTTTTTACATGACTAGAGAAGTCTATTTATCCGATTTCAGTGTATGATATGGCGTTAGATTCAGGGTGCATCTCGCCAGCGCACTATTTTACCACTTTTTCAAATATGTCCGCAAGTATAAAAACATTTTAAAAATTCGATTCGGCTATTTTACTGGGAAAAGGATTAACCAGGTGAATTCTATCAAGGTGACAAACGCCGTTTTGAAATGATAAATCGAATCGTAGGATAAAAGAGCTCTTGCGTTATCTCCGCTTGTTTTTTCCGGTAGTGAAATGGTAATGGAAGATCTTAGAAGTACAATATATCTAAAATACGATGTGAGGAGATGGAATATGGGTGATATTTACGCAACTAGTTCAATTTTTTCTTTTTGAAATCCGCACCAAAGCGGGATCGGTGTTTTCAGTGATACCTCAGACATTCTTATGATGGTATTCGAAGGAAGATGGAATATGTGAATAAGGTAATAGTTTTATACTACTATTAAAGATGATACGAGACCGTTTACCCCTATTACAGCATCACTAGTTTCATATGTGGGGAAAAAATATCTTGAGATGCGAAGTGACGGAAGCATCAACGAAGTGACGGGGTGTCTGGCTTGCTGCCCCGAAAGTTCAGCCTTCTTGCCCGTGCCGGCTTGACCGCGCCGCCGGCCAACAATGTCCCGGCGGCGTGGAAGGGGAAGGGGGAGTGGGGTGAGGTGTTTTTCGAAATTTCACTTACCGTCGCTCCTATTTATCCGATTTGCATGTTTGACACGGCGTTGGATTCTGGAAGCGTGTCGCCATCGCGCTATAAGCCCACATTTTTGAAATTGTTCCCGGAAGTACGAGAAAAATTTTAAAAATCGAGTTTCTGCTAGTTTTTTTGGAAAAAGGGCTTCGTAGCGTAAAGTCTATTATAAACAGGAGTCAAATGCCGTTTACAGATCGAAAATCGGACCATTTGTTCAGACGTTATCGGTAAAGTAAATTCCTGCTGATGGTGCTGCGATCTATTGAATTTTCCTACAAGTTTTTTTCGGTACATTTAGCCTTAATTCTTGACGAAGCCTTCCGGAAGGACCGTTCCGTTGTCGGGTGGAGCCGGGCCGAGCCGGGCCGAGCCGGGCCGAGCCGGGCCGAGCCGGGCCGAGCCGGGCCGAGCCGGGCCGAGCCGGGCCGAGCCGGGCCGGGCCGAACCGTTCGTTTGCAATAATGGCATGCCATTGAAACATTTTGGCCGGTGTTGCAAACCAAAACAGAAAAGTTCTATTATTTCTCGACAATGCAACTTGCCATTCGCATGATTCCTTACATAACGTCAAGTTGTGTTGGTTACCTGGGAATACCACCTCTTTGACTCAAACCCTTAACCAATACATCATTTATGCCTTCAAATTGCAGAACAGATCCTTGCTTACGCAATTCTTACTTGCCCACACAGACGAATGCGAATCCGTGACACAGTTCACAAAATCCTTCTCTATTGTAGACACTGTGCGTGCGATATCAAAATCATACAAAAAATTGTGCCCATGCATGAACCTTAGGGAACTAACCACAGAAGAAATTGTCAATTGTAATGAGTGCAACGGAGGATGAACCTTGCTATGATCACTGGCGGATCCAGGCGGAGGCCATGGGGACCATGCCCCCCTCAAAGGCCTAGAATTTTCGTTTACCCTCCTTTATTTAGTAAAATTGATTTAAATATTCATGTTCGAATTATCTAGTTATTGAAACAATAATATTGTATAGTATCATATATACAGTACATAAATAACGTACAATATAATAACAAAATGTTGTTTAGCAAAAGTCTACGATGCCCCCCCTCCCGCCCAATAATCGGCTGGACGGACGAGAAGTTGATCTCCAGAAGACAAAATCTGCTGTGCAGGGAAGACGGACGTTTGGGAGAGGAAGAAGCAATGAAATCAGAAAATCCCATCAAAACATATCGTGATGCACTTATGCGCATAAAGTACTTGAAGGATATTCTTGCATCACAGATTTGCAATGAAATATTAAATACACTGAATTCGGTTTGTCTTGAAACGGAAAAAGCCTTAATAAAGAAAGAGAAGCCTTAATAAAAGAAGAAACGGCAAAACCATCATCTCTGTTAGATTATTTTCATTGAGGTTCTTTTAGGAAGATGTATGTAAACTATCTCAAAACTAGTGGTGCTGAAAAAACCACGTACTTTCTCGCCATAAGTAATGGTTATGTAAAACTATTTATACCACAATTTCTCTCCGTTTTAACACATCTCAGTCATCATTTTTTGTAAAACTCATTTGAAATCGTAGAACGTTTGGTGCGAAAATTAAATAATTACAATAAATTTTTTGTTCAAAACTTTAAATGAAAAAGCGCGAGAAAGTAAAAAATATTTCTGGCATTGAATTCATTGTAGAAGGTATGCAGTGTATTCACGAACATATAGTAGCAACATATAATAGTTACTATTAAACACTATGGTATTGTAATATTCTACAAATATATAAAAGTATTAGTTTATATAACCGCGAACAAACATAGCCGTCATTTTCGCCTTGTTTATCAGTGCAGCGTTACAACCAACAATGACCGTTAATCTATTCGTTGTCATATTTAACACAATTAAAGGACGCAATTTAAAATGAAATAATAGAAATACAATATAAGTATATTAAATAAAAAAAATGAAATAAGAAATTATATTCAAATTCTAACTTACATCCAACTGCATTATTTGGGAGCGGGCGTCTGAACGTTGGCAATCATGTTTTCATGTTTTTTCAGGTTTTAAATCATTTATAAAAGATTAATTTGTAAAGTATAATAAAAGCTAAAATGTAAGAAACGAAAAAAGAAATGTTAAATAATATACACATTCTAACATACGTAGCATCCACCTTATTCAAAACAACTCTAAAATTACGATCACGAGGCGAAGGATTTTCAGAGTGCGCGGTTAATTTTAACGCCTAATTACTCCACAAATATTCATATTTTCGAAAAATTCAACATGACCTTATCTGAAGATCTGTTTTAGATTAACACGTTTCATTAAGAAAAAAATGTATATTCTGTAGTGGCGGTTAAAACGTAGATACGCCCACCGCCACTCATACCCTCGGCGGCGCCACGTCACCGCGGGAAGGCGCGCCACGGCAGTGCCGTGGCGGGGCTGCGGCGGGGATGGAGGGGTTGTGCACGCCCCCTCTCCCCCCTCCCATCACCCCCCCGGGCGAGGACCGGGCTGGCTGCGGCCGGGCGGGCCGGCACTTGTGAGATTGCGCCCGCACCGGAAAGACTTGACTACCCAGATATTCATTGTGTTCGACCCTGCAAGTTACTGGAATTCGTATTTGGTATTTGGACTCAGACTCTGGACTGTGTAACGACCTGGCAACTGTTTTGGAACTTCTTTTGGATTACGGCACCTTGGCAGTAAACGCTATACCAGTCACATCATATTCACAATTGTAGTAGTTGTAGGAAGAGACCGATTTTTTTTTTTTTAATTTTGCAAAACATAGCATTTCAGTGAACATGAGACCTGCACCATTTTCTTAAGCTTCCTTTATGATATCTAAGGTCCCAACGTAATTATAAAATGTGCGGTTTTTAAGAAAACATGGTTTAAAGAAAATTGCCTATGTTTGACACAATTTCGCAAAAAAAATATGCGTTTTTGAAAAATCGAACATGACCTTATTTGAAGAACTGTTTTTTATGAACACATTTCATTACGAAAAAATGTATCTTCGTAATTGTAGTTGTAGGAAGAAGCCGCAAAAATTTTTACCTTTTCAATTTTCGAAAAATCAGAGTTTTCAACCAACACGAGACCTGCGCCATTCTCTTAAACGCTCTTTAGACTATCCAACAACAAAATTTAATCAAAATTGTTGGCGGCATTTTTTTAATGTCAAGGAACCCCCAGAATTAAAATATCGATTTCAAATTCAAGGGGCCACATCAGCCAGATCGATTGGGAAATATCAGTTTTGGAGATAATCGACTCAACAGTTTAACCGCTAGCGTAGTTAAGTTCCGTCAATCGATTTTTCGGCATCAAGGAGCAATAAAACATGGATTCTGGCAGCACCACATAACAAAAGATATTTCTTTTGTATATTCAGCCATTGGACTTACCACTTTCTCGTTACCAGGGCCCTATAATAAGAGTTTTTCTGCTGAAAATTCCCCGTTTTTTCGCGCAGCATTAAATAACTTTCTCCTCTTAAGAAGTTCCTTCTTAAGCGCGAGAAAGTAAAATTATGTACGAGCTGCAAAAGTGATTAAATTAAAACATTTAATTATTCTGTGACAAAGTGCATTTTATTTGGCTTAATAAATTTTAAAAACCTGGTATTAATAAAAACTGAAAAACTGTCTTGAATAGAAATTTCGATCAGCCCCCTGCTCTTATGAGCGGGTTTGACTATTAATATTGAAGTTTTAACACGAATTGTCTCCTGCCATTTTTGATGAAGAATGTAGGAAGTATGTAAATGAAGTTCTCAAAGTATGGAAATAAAGTTTAATAACAAAAGGGAGTTCAGAAATGTACCCCTCCCCTCTCTTATTTTGGGCTGTGCAGGGCATCAAAGTTCTAGTTGTTAGTCGCAATGCACAATGACCCATTCATCATTCAGTACCATCTCTAAACCACCCAAGAGCTTAAAAAATCTGAGCACTGGAATCAAACTCATCTGGAATGAAAAATTAGTTCAGTAGGATATGTGCAAGCCTCTTTCCTAGCATCATGAAAACAATTTATCAGCCTCCAAGTTTTAAAAATAGTAAGATTTCAATTAATCCTGGTGGTAACTTGAATCTCAATACATCCAAATATTCGATAACTTCAGTTTCTTTCCTCTTCAAACATAAGGTTCCAGTGGCGGCATACTAATATATACCGAAATAAAACGTAAACAATCCATGTAAATCAATTAAAACTAAGTTAAGGAATATATTTTCGTGTTATTTTGTTTATTTAATTGTAATGTTATGTAAACTCTGATGAACCTGGAACTAATTTGTTTAAAACGATTAATGTCATGCTAGTTGGCCAGATGACGTTCGCCACTTGACCAGTTTTTTATACCATTGACCATATTTTTATTAAAATGTTTGTTAACGACATGGTTTCACCAAACCTGGACAATAGATTTTAGAAAAATACTCCGAATAGGGTCGAAGTCAAAAAAGAAATAAAATACTAAAAAAATATTAGAATGTTTCATTAAGGTAAAAAAACACATTATAATTAAATTAAATAGTATAGTAAATATATTAAATAGTATTTTATTCAAACATTACTTACATAATTTTATGCGTAATCTGTGTCGGATATGTTCTTCTCCCGCGCACATGGTTTTTGCTTTTATGTCCAATGGGGCACACGAGTGTTCGTATTAGTTCTGCGTTGGGACAATTTGAGCCGGAAATAGTATTCGTACAATTAAAAAATTAACTAGTTTTCGAAAATACGGTGATCGCACTCCGCATGCACTTATGCAGTACGGTGATCGCAGTCCGCAACAAAGACTTGTTTGGACTCGTTTAACACTATTCATTTCATAATCTTCGTTGCTGTTATTGCTGCTACTACTGATGATAACGAAATAAAATTATTGAATTTAGAAATACTCAATAGCGCGTGAAACGAAAGGAATTTTCAGTAAATTTTATATTGTATTCATTGTCAGAAAAAAAAAATACTCATGCAGAAAACTGTCAGCCTTACGTACGTCGTTTACCGGCAGCAACAGCAACAAAAACAACATTTAAATATTATACTTGGGTTTTTCGTTCTTGGTCCACCACGGTCACGGACGAAAAATGGAGAGGGGAGGCTTTCTCCAATAGGGGGCTTCTACCTCACTACTATGTTGTGATGTAAAAGCTCCCTATTCGAGTAAGCCTTCCCTCTCCATTTTTCCTCCGTGACCTTGGTGCGCCAAGAACGAAAAACCCAAGTATAAAATATCCATCACACACTTTTTGTACTCACTACACACAAAAGAAGGTGCTGAAACGACCGGGAAACGACTGTCCAGCGACTGTCGCCTCGGGAAAAGAGAATTGCATGCGTAAGAAGAGACAGAAGGAGGATTTCTTCCATAACAGCAACCTTAACACAAAATAAACTGCACTCTTCAAACGAACGTTTTTGATAAAAAATAAACTAACAACGAATGAAAATAATTTCGCCAGAGATAAATAATTAATGAAATACCGGCAAGTATTGACTGAACTTGTGTACTGCCAATAACAAGCGAAATTCATAAAATTACGTTGCAGCGAGTCAGACGAAGACTGAATATTGGGATTCCCCTGAGACTCCCTCCGTCGCCAAGCAGCTCTAGTCAGCGCCACTTTGGGTGCCTAACCAAGGCCCTCTGGATATATACCTTTAGGTTGGGCCAAGGCCCTCTGTTCCATACAGAGGGCTTTGGCCCAACCTAAAGGCACATGCTCCCCGTGTTAAATCGAAGGGCGAAAGAGTAAATGCAGTAAACCCAGTTAACAAAGGCAAGATCCAAGAGCGTAGTACAATTCGTGGAAAGGCACCAGGCACCGGAGGGAGCGCCGGTTGGACGCTCTTTGGTTTCAATACGATTTCATATACATGATATTATTTCAATATCTTGAATACTGACTATCATTAAAAGGAAAATGTACATCCTTAAAGTATTATGAGATTTTATTCGATTATCTGGGGGTTACACAACCGTGAGACCTAAGCACGAGCCGCCACTGTAAGGTTCCATATAATAGTTTTCACAATTGAAAAAATCTTCCTTCTTTAGAGAAAATTTTGGAAGTTTTCATTTGATTAATATTTTCTATTTTATAAATTATTCTATTACATAAATATTTCATGACATGGAATTATTGTTATTGTAACCACAAATAGGTGTAAAGGATGATTGTTGCCTGAAGTTACAAACACCAGTTTTTGCATTCATAAATTGTTTGATTGTTCAATATTAGTCTGATACTTTCAGATTTACATTTTAAATGCACCCATACAGTGGCTTGTTCATAAGTATTGTCCTTTCTCGTAAGGCAACTAGAAATATGTGACATTGTTACACTCACAATAACTACATTTACATACACCAGAATTATTAAAATATCATGTTCATCTTTGGAATAAAATAAACAATAAAAATCTGTCATAACAAGTTTTAATCATGCTTACATTAACATTGCAAAATGATGGAAAGATTAAAGGGAACATTACAAATACAGCAAAATTGTTTGTGATTGATACTCAAAGAAAAACATGAATACTAGAATGGATGTTTTTAAAAACAGTACTAATTAGTACATTTTTATCTGAACATTATAGGAATAAAATATAATGAATGTACATTTTATTTAGTTAAACAGCATTCATGTCATATTGAATCTTGAAACAATTTTAATTAATATATGAAGTTTTTGAAATTCTTATCCCCATTTTTCTTTAAATTTTTCAAGAAGACAGGTGAGTTTCTGAAGATCTTCTTCAGAAAATTCTGAAGACAAGAACTTGGAAGCGATTTCTCTTCTCCTATGTGATAAAAATAACAATACATAAAAATACCAGTTCATACATTAATAGTATTATTAAAGTACAGGAAGACTAAAAACTGATTAAAAAATAAATATATAATATATAATAGAATGATAAATAGAAAAATACCAGTATATAATAGAATGATGAAAAAAACACCACAAGTAGGATCTAATTTTCATTAGGAACCTAACTCATCAGCACTCAGTACTATAAAAAGAAAATTTACCACAAATACATTTTATTATGATGCATCTACTATCTCTGAATAGTTTACAAAAATAAAATTAAAAAAAATTCAAACTGTCTGTAAATAAAACAATATTTCTATAACAATAGCTTGGTACTAGCCGGGAATAGCATTTAACTGAAGCACCATCTAGTGGAGTTACAATAATTGTAACTTAATACTTAATAATGGATGCTGAAATGTATAAGGGATCTCTACCAAAGATAAAAGTCTTCGAAGAGCTGAAGAAAATGAAAATGGATATAGTGGCACTGTCAGAAACAAAGAAAAAAGGAAATGGGATTACTTGAATTTTATAGTAGGGTGGATAAAGAAAAAAGGGCAAAATCAAGGATATCGATTGCAGTACATCAAAAACATAGCAACAAGATTACCAAATTTGAGACAGTTAACAAGAAAATTGCTTTACTGAAAATGAAGTTTGTAGGTTGCACTATCTCGAGTATCGGAGTATATGCTCCAAATGATGACACTGAAGTTAAAGTAAAAGATGAATTCTTTGAGAAATTGATGGAAGTTGTAGAGAAAATAAGGAAAGATGATATTATAATGCTTTTAGGGGATTTTAATGCACGTTTTGGAAAAATGATGGGAAATCAGTGGGTAGATATGGAGAAAAAGTTGTTAATGAAAATGGAAGGTTTATTTATTTATTTATTTATTTACGTCAAAAACAGTTAAAAACTGCGTATGACGAGCTATGGGGAGAAGTGAAGTTGAAAGAAATGTGTAAACAATTCTCAATGAGAATTATGAATGGATTCTTTAATTATAAAGATATTCATAAATACACATGGTTCCAAGCAAAAAAGGATTTAAAATCAGTAATTGATTATATTATCATTCCAATAGGTGCGCCCATGAAAGTCTACAATGTAAGTGTACAAAGAGGGGTTACATGTGGTTCAAATCACTTTCTGGTAAGGGCTCAAGTGCATATCATTTCTAGAATTTGCTTAGGAAAAAATATTGAAGGGGAAAATATAATTTAGAGAGTTTTAATAATAAATCAACAATATTCTTGTACAAATTGAGACTGTCCCAAATGCAAGAAATTGATTCAAATTTAGATGTAGATAGCATATATGAGAATTTGAAAGGAAGATTACATCAAGCAGCTATTCAAGCAGTAGGAGAGAGAAATCTTAAAAAGGAAAAGTGTAATAAATATTGGTGGAACGAAAATCTGGAACCAATGGTGAAAGAAAAGGAATTGTTGTATAAAAGATGGTTGTTGATCCATAATCCTCTGGAATAGAAATGCTTACATGAAACAAGTAAACTTCATCAAAAAGCAAGTGTGTAAAGCAAAGGATGAATATTGGAACCAAGCTTGAAGTGAAATAGATAGATACATAGGAAGATCACGATCAAGAGAAGCCTGGAAAACTATTTCAAAACTAAATAAAAATTGAAATGAAAACAGAATTCTGAATCACATTAGTCTGCAAAAATGGAAGGAACACTATTGTAAGTTGCTCAATTCTGTCATGTTAGTTACGCTAGAAATGTAGAATCAATGGGGAATAAGTCAACCGGTCCTGGTGGTTTCCCCATTGAGCTATTAAAATATGCACCAAGCCTTGTTTTAGATTATGCGACAATGTTATTTAACAGATGTATTTCAACTGATTGGGTGCCCGAAGAATGGAAGAGTGCATGGATTAGTTCCATTCATTAAAAGAGAAACAGGAATGACTGTTCAAACTATCAAGGAATCAGTGTAATAGCTACATGGGGTAGACTGTATGGATGGATTTTGACTCCAAGACTGGAAATGGAGGTCAATGAAATTGAGGAACAAAGTGGTTTTAGGGTAGGAAGATTTATTTATTTATTTATAATTAAGATCTTGTAGTGATAATATATTCTCTATTAAACAACTTATCGAAAAGAAAATCTCAATAAACAGAGAATTACACTTAACTTTTATTGATTTAAGAAAGGCTTATGATAGTGTTCCGATAAATAAAATGTGGGAAATCCTAACAAACGTAAAGGTCAATCCTGCCATGATAAATGAAATAAAGAGTCTCTATGAAAACAGTATGAGCCATGTTAAGATAAAAAATGAAATATCAGAAGGTTATATAGTAAATAAGGGTCTCAGACAAGGATGTCTTCTTTCACCAACTTTGTTTAAGATTTTTATAGGTGAAACTAAGGGAATAGTCCAGGAAATGTAGAAATATGGGAGTGACTGTCAGAAACGAGAAGATTTACAATCTCTTTTTGCTGATGACCAAGTAATTTTGGCTGAAGATCAGGATGATATTAAATACATGTTAAAGAAATTAATAGAAACATAAAAAATGGGGGGCTCGAAATAAATAACGATAAGTCAAGATACATGGTTATAGGGAAATCTGGGAATGATCTAGAAACAGAAATAGGTATATTTTAAGTAGTAAAGGAATTTAAATATCTTGGGAGCGATTCTTAGTGCAGATGGATCTGATGACAATGACATTATAAAAAAAATAAGCAAAGGAAGGGCAATTACTAGTAGATTCATCATATATTATTGAACAAGAATATTAGAAAGCAAACCAAAAGACAAATACACAAGGCAATGGTGGAAAGTTGTGTTACTTATTGATCAGAAATTTAGGTTAAAAAGGATGCAATAAACTCTCAGTTGAAGGCTATGGAAATGAATTTTTGGAGACAATGTTGTCAGTATACCCTGTATGATAGAATACCAAACCAAGAGATTAGACAGATAATGCAGATAGAGAGACAAGTGATTGAAAATGTAGAATCCAAACAACTCCAATGGTATGGCCATCTAATGAAAATGCATGCTGACAGAATGCCAAAAATTGTCTTTGAGTGGATCCCTTTCGAAAGAAGAAAACGAGGAAGACCAAGGAAATCTTGGAAGTCTGTCATCAATTCGGCAATGAAGAGCAGAAGAATAGAGGAAGATGCCTGGCAGAATAAAAAACATTGGTGTGTAGAGTGCAAGAAACAGTCATTAGAACTGTAAACAACTCGCTTAATAATAATAATAATAATATAATAATAATAATAATAATAATAATAATAATAATGAATCATTTGCTTTATCTCTACTTTTCTTGGTTATCAAAATAAAGTACCATCTTTGTGTAAAAGTGTCTTCTGTGTATGGTGTTTTGCACCATTTCTATATTCTATATTACCATCTTCCATATACTAAATTTTATATCCAAGAAATTAATTACAGAAATCATTTCGATCCACTCCAATGACTTATTTGCATAAACAACTCAGTAATATGATAACAAAGGCTACCAAGGCTATATAGTCAATAGATTCTTAGTTGTCCAAGAAACGCCATATCCCAGGCATATTGTATTTCTCTCAAGAAGTTTGCAGTATAACTACTGAAACATTGGCAACTATGCCGAGGATGTTACCTGAACAGCCAAGAATCTACTAACTCAGTAATATATCAAAGACTGTTAGTAAATATAAATTTATGTGAAAAGCTAATAAAAACATACATATTTATTTGAATAGCTCTTCTTGATGCCAGATCTCTTGTTATTAGTTTATCTGAACTCATTGCTCCAAGAAACTGAAACAAATATGAGGACCATGAATGTAAATTGTTTGATGTTGTAGCACACTTCCGCATTCAGGAAATGGGAGATTTTTTTCAAAAATATATTATGATAACTCAATGCCACTATAATTTCCTTTTTTGTCTGTACAAATTTCTGTCACTTAGGATAAATAGGCCTGTAATAAAATTTGTGTACATCTGTGTAAAATTTGTGTGTTTGTTATAAAATACATCCTTTGGTCTTCCTCCGAATCTCATCTAAAAAGGGCATTGAAATGCATTATAATGAAAAGTAGTATTTAGTATTCTATTTCTATAAATACTAAATTTAATTCTATGGTTTGCTATACTTAAAAATTTACCAATTTCAAAAATATATTGGACTAAAACTAAATGTATTAACATGCAGTAAATTGACATAAATTAAATAGTTCATCTACTCATTAATTAACATCCCATTTCAGTATCAGAACCCAAACATGTAAATTCTTACTACATGGTTAGAGAAAATAATTTACTGTTGTCACAGTGTTGCAATACTTTCTCTATTCTATATGTAAGTAGTATGCATGAAAGTATAAAGTGCAGACAAAATTAAGACTGTACAGCATTGATTCTCACACTGCTGTACAGTACAGTCTTGTGCACAATTTCTTTGTCACACAACCTTTATGTTGTTGTACATATGTAGTGTTTCTTAAAAATAAACCTGAAGAGAACAATTGTAAAAAATTCTATTTTTTTAAATTAAATTGATTTTCAAAAATATTTAAATAATTACTTTTGTATATATTTGAACTGGAAAATGGAGAATTATTTTTGGATTTCTATAATGATTAGTACAAATTAAATCATTTGAGATAATGAAAACTGAAGGCTTCAGGTTGGGATGAAAACCAACTCTTTTTGTAATGAAAACCTTCACTGTGTACACAATAGAATACTAATAATTTCCAGCATGAGGATATTTTAATATTGGCTTTGAGATTATTTCCCAAAATAATTTGATTTCCATTAATGCCCAATTCTAAGCCTAATAATAATATTTATTGAATTTTATTTAACTGCATGTTAGGCAAAACGATTATCCCTATCAATATTCAAAATGAAAAACTGCAAATATGCATTTTAAATACCAATAAAATTCAACTCAATTAATATGATAGAAGAGAGAACAAAGTTTGAAAAAACAAATATTTTCAGTATGTATCATTAATAAAAGACTATATATTATAAATCTGTCACAGTCATCAATAGTTTATGTTGTTTACCTCTGATGCTTTTTTCACATTTTTCTCCTCTATTGATAGAGACTGAAGAACTTTTACAGCCAAACTAGAAGTGACATTTCCATCTTTTAGTTTATATAAATAAACTATTTGATCATTATCATCCATCATGTATTCCAATGTCTACAGAGAGATTATAGTAATGATGTCATTTAAAAAAAGTAATATTACAATTAAAGTTACCAAGAAGGTGTAGTTAAAGAAATAAAAATTAAAAGAATTGTAATGGAAATAAATAATAGCCAAGTAGTTAAGAATGCCACAAAACTAGTTTCATCATAAGCTTAAATTGCTATATACAAATTTGCATCTAAATTCAAACAATTTACCTGGAAAGAACAAAGTGGGCTGTTAGGAAGCATATTTATTATGCGATGAAAATGAGTAGATATAAATACATGTGGGCATTTACTTCCTCGGCTCAAGAAATGCTGCAAACAAGCAGCGAGTAAAGCAAGTCCACTACCTTCAGATGTGCCTTTTCCAAACTCATCCACAATAATTAGTGAATTTGGTGTGGATGAGTACAAACATAGAATCATCTGCATCATAAGAACATTGAAACAAAATATTTCCCACTAAATCTTTCTGAACACATTTTGGCAAAGCTCACATATTTACAGACCTGTTTCACATCAATAGCAAATGCAGATATTTGTGTGGCTACCGATTCAACAGTCTGTATACGAGTGTGAATATGATCCACTAGACCAATGGTTGCACTTGTGGCAGGAACGAAACTTCCAATATGAGCCAAATATACAATAAGAGCAACCTTAAAGGAACATAAGAATTAACAAAGATTAACCTTCAGCAATTTTGAAAAACAAACAAAACGTGAACTTAATTTTTAATTGAAGGAAAAGACAATAAGGATTACTGAATAGATAGTAAATTAGTGGTGTTACAGAATGGCACAGACTTTCCATATTAATTTTCTATTTCTTTTGGTCTCAGCTAGCTCTTTCGACTTGCACATACTCTTGCCAGCAACCCAAAGTACATTTTTTTGGCATTTTCTTAATTTTCTAATTTCCTAATAGTAGAACGGAAATATTAATTTAGGAATATTAAAGAAGAGTAAAACCTCGTCCTATATGGCAATTTTCTTCAAAAAATTTGGAGCCATTTTCAAGAAAATGGCATTGAAGTGCTATTGTAAATTCGAAATTTGAAGCTCTTCTTCACAGATAATTTTTTGTAAAGGTCTTTTTCACAAGGTTAAATTATTTTGTTAGTAAATGTCACTCCTTTCCCAACCACTCCTCTAGGGGTTCCTCCCTCTAGGGGTTATCCCCTTTTCACCACATGGATTTTGAAAAAAATTTTAATACAAAACTTGCAGGAAATGTTATCCTCTTTAAAATTCATTAGAATTTTTTTCTGCATGACTTAAAGTTAAAGAGCTATAGAGAAAAAACCAAAACAAGTCAGAAAAATACCGGTTTTTTGAGCCTCCCGGAGTTAGCACAGGGTCTGGGAAGTCAAAAACTTGGGGCTTTAACTATGGCCTGGATACATACGACATACTCAAAGAGAAAGTTTTTACGACCTTTTTCCAGATAAAACGTACATACCAACAGGATTACCATCCGTACGAAAAGTTTGAAGAAAAACTTTGGAGCCGTTTTTGAGAAAATGGCATTTAAACATTTCTGAAAACACGGAATTTTCACAGAAAACTTTTGAGTTTTTGAGAAACTTTATAAGACACCATTAAGTACATGTTTTCACAAACGCAATAATGTGAAGAAAACTCCACTAATCTAAATATTAATGACGCGAGAGGCTAGTCAAAAAAATTACACATTAGTAATTTTTTTAATACCTCTATCCCTACCAAAAATTTATAGAAAAAACGTTTCTGAGAATTTTTTTTTTTATATTTCACATATTTCACAAAATATGGCACAAAAACTACTAACATTTTCAAAAAAATATGCATGACCTCAATGAAAGAACAGATTTCATTTGTAAGAAAAAGGTCTCTCTTCAATTTTTACTTTCTCATATACATACGTATATACAGAGTAATATACGTAGTATAGAAAAAGTTATGTAATAATGCGTGAAAAAACGGCAAATTTTCTTCAGAAAACTAGTGGTTCTACAGAATGGCTGCAGAACGGAAATGTTATTTTAAGAATATTAAAGAACAGTAAAACCTCATCCTAAATGGCAATTTTCTTTTAACAATTGGGAGCCTTTTTTAAGAGAAAGGGGTTTAAACGCTACTGTAAATGTGAAATTTGAAGCTCTTTTTCATAGGAATCTTCTGTGTTTTCAAAAACCTCTGTTTGAAGTCATTTAAAGCACTTTAGTTCTCAAATCCATTTGTCTTTATAAATTGTGGGAAACGTGCATATTAACGGTGAGAGAGATCTGAAAAAAGAATTACATTTATGTAATTTAAAAAAACAAAAAAATACTCCAAAATGAAATTTATGTCATATTAAGGAGTGCAATTATCACTATTGAAAAGTTTGTTGGAAAAGTTTGAAGAAAACATGTGCAGCCATTAGAGAAAATGGTGTATGAGCGTTTCTGAAAATGCGAAATTTTGAGCCAATTTTCACAGAAAATAGTTGAGTTTTCAACAAACTTTACTTGACATTATTTAAAGCACATGTACACATAAATATAATAATGTGAACAAATTGCTGCTAATGTAAATACTAATGAGGTGAGAGACAAGTAAAAAAAACTACAATTTTGATTTTTGAAAAAACAAATAAATAGAGCAGTATGGTGTTTATATCTCATAGAGTACACTAGGCACTATCCCCACTAAAATTTTAAAGAAAAAATTTGGAACTGTTTTTTTAGAAAATCTTGTTTTTGTAATTATTTAAAATTGCACATATTGCACAAAATATTGTGCAAAAACTACTAACACTTGAAAAAAACGTACATGACCTTAAACAAAGAAATGACTTTGGAGAACAAATTTTATTTGATGGAAAAGTCTCTATCTTCAATTTTGCAGTTGGAGGAAAATGCCAAAAAAATCCAAACTTTTGAAATTTTTGAAATTCAGTTAAGCGTGAAAATTGGACAACCTTGATAAGTGTGTTTTACTCTATTCTTACAAGAAATTTAAAGAAAAATGTGGAGCCGTTTTTGAGAAAATTTTGAAAATGTCCTTGCTTCTTTTAAAGTACTCCCAAATGAAGAAAGTTTTTCAAAATCTCGAAGCTTCGACAAAAGCAGATCGATAGGGACTTCTTCAATTTGGAAACATTCCAACTAGGAGTTTAGGCGTTAGTCGTATTTACAGACGGACGGACAGACAGACGGACGTTTTGCATTCAATTGGTTTTTCGGTATCAAGAACCGACAAAAATGAGATTCTGACTACACCACGTGTTAGAGGATTTTTTTCTTAATTTAGCAACTAATTTTATCCACTTTTTCGTTTTCAGGACCGGCAATGAATATTTTCTGCCGAAAATTCGCCGTTTTTTTTTTTGTGCAGCATTACATAACTTTCCCTATACTACGTATATTACTCCTATATATTTACGTATACGTGAAAGTTAAAAGTGGATAAATCCAGTTGCTCAATTAAGAAAAGAAATCCTCTAACACGTAGTGTGGCCAGAATCTCTGATTTGTGCGTCCGTCCATACCGAAAAACCAATTGAAAGCAAAACGTCCGTCCGTGTACAACCATAGCGCCTAAGTACGATTTTGCTTGCGTGCAGTATGTGCTATTTTAAAAATTACAAAAACACGATTTTTTCAAAACGGCTGCAAACTTTTTCTTTTAACTTTTGGAAAGGATAGTGCATACTGAACCCTATGAGATGACATAAACGTCATATTGCTCTTTTTTGTTTTATCAAAAATTTCTTCTTCTTCTTCTTCTTCTTCTTTTTTTTTTTTTTTTTTTTTTTTATTTTTTTTATTTTTTACTTCTCTCTCCCATCGGTAATATTTACATTAGTGGCGATTTGTTCACATCATTATATCTACGAGTACTTCCAATAATGTGAAGTAAAGTTTCTCAAAAACTCAAACGTTTTCTGTGAAAACTAGCTCAAAATTCCTCATTTTCAGGACCGCTCAAATGCTCCTCACAAATGGCTCCAAATTTTTTCTTCAAACTTTTCGAACGGATAGTGCTAATTGCACTTTATAATATGACGTAAAGTTCAATTTGCGGTATTTTTTTCACAAATTACACAAATGTAAACTCAACCTTTTTTTGTGAAAAAGAGCTACTGGTTTCGTATTTTTAGTATCTCTAAATGCAATTTTCTTAAAAACGGCTAAAAAATGTTCAAAGAAAATTGTCATTTAGGACGAGGTTTTACCGTTCTTTAATATTCTAAAATTAATATTTCCGTTCTACCATTAGGAAACTGGAAAATGTCAAAAAAATGTACTTTGTGCGGCAATAGATGGCAACTGGCACGAGTATGTGGTAATTCCGAATAACTAGCCCAGACCCAAGGAAACAGAAAACTAATACAGGAAAGTCTGTGCCATTCTGTAGCACCACTAGTTGTAGTTGTAGAAAGATACCGGAAAAATTCAAACTTACGAAATTTTCAAACATTCAGAGTTAATAGTAAACCAGTGGTGCTACAGAATGGCACAGACTTTCCCGTATTAGTTTTCAATTTTCCTGGGTCTTCGCTAGCTATTCGGAATTGCCACATACTCTTTCTTGCCAGCTACCATCTATCATCGCCAAAAGTACATTTTTTGTCATTTTCTTAATTTTTCGGTTTCCTATTAGTAGAACAGAAACATTAATTTTAGAATATTAAAGAACACAAAAACCTAGCCGTAAATGGCAATTTTCTTTTAAAAATTATGTGCCGTTTAAGAGAAAATGGCGTTTTAGCACTACTAAAAATGCGAAATTTGAAGCTCATTTTCACAGAAAATTTTTGAGTTTTCAAAATACTTTATTTGAAGTTATTTGAAGCACTTACACTCACAAATATAATCATCTTTACAAATTGCGGATAATGTGCATATTAAAGATGTGAGAGATCTTTCAAAAAATTTACATTTATATAATTTTTTGAAAAAAACAAAAAAACTCAAAATAAACTTCACGCTATACTAATGAGTGTAATTAGCACTATCCGTTACAAAAGTTTCAAGAAAAAAATTGCAGCCATATACGAGAAAATGACGTATGATCATTTCTGAAAATGCCGAAATTTGAGCTACTTTTCACAGAAAACGGTAGTGTTTTCGAGAAACTTTACTTGACATTATTTAAAGCATATATACTCGTAAATATAATAATGTAAAAAAATCGCCGATAATGTAAATATTAACGACGTGAGAGACAAGTAAAAAAATTTAGATTTTTGTAATTTTTGAAAAAACCAAACCGATAGACCAAAATGGCTTTTATGTCATTGATAGAGTCCATTTACCACTATCCCTACCAAAAGTTAAAGAAAAAATTTGGAGCCGTTTTTTGAGAAAATTTTGTTTTGTAATTTTTTAAAATTGCACATATTGCTCGCAATATTGCACGAAAACTACCAAAATTGTGAAAAACATTTACATGACCTTTATTAAAGAACTCAATATGCAGAACAAATTTTATCTGAAGAAAAAATCTCTATCTTCAATTTTGTAGGTTGGAGAAAGACGCCGAAAAAAATTCAAACTTTCACAATTTTCGAAAATTCAGAGCTGTACGTGAAAATCGGACCTATGCCATGTTAAAAAGTGTATTTTCCTCTATTCATACAAGAAATTTAAAGAAAAAATTTGGAGCCGTTTTTGAGAAAATGTTGAAAATCCCCGGGGGGCTTCATATAAAGTACCCCCAAATTTTAAATAATCTTTTTCAAAATCACAAAGCTTTGACTAGAATCAGATCGACTGGGGTATATCAATTTTGAAGAAAATCGACCGAACGGTTTAGGCGCTAGCGTTGACCACAGACGGACAGACGGACGGAATGCCGTCAATCGATTTTTAAGTATAAAGAAACAACAAATCATGGATTTTGACCACACCACGAGATAGAGGATTTTTTTTCTTAATTTAGCAACTGGTTTTATCCACGTATTCGTTTTCACGGCCCGGCAATTAATTTTTTTTCCGCCGAAAATTGGCCATTTTTTTCGCGCAGCATTACATAACTTTCCCTATACTACTTATATCACTCCGTGTATACGTACGTATACGGGAAAGTAAAAAGGGACCTATGTCATCTTTATGAGTGTATTTTACTCTATTCTTTCAAAAAGTTTAAAGAAAAAGTTTAGAGCCATTTTTGAGAAAATTTTGAAAATGTCCCAGGGGCTTCATGTGAAGTACCCCAAAAATTGATGAATGTTTTTCAAAATCACGAAGCTTTAATTCGAGGCACACCGACCGGGGAATAAAGCTTTTACAATAAATCCTGCGTATGGTTTAGGCAATTTATAGTGGTTTTCACTGACGGATGGACGGACAGACGTTTTTTGGGGGGGCGGGGGGAACCTACTCTTTCAGTATCAAGATCCTCCAATTTCTGAAATCTGACTACATAATGTGTTAAGAGGGACTAATTAACAAAATATTAGAAGAGGTTTTATGTACTTTTTCTGTATCAGCACCCGGCAATACGAGGTTTTCTGTGAAAAAAATCGCCGTTTTTCGGCGCAACATTACTCAACTTGCTCTACACTTTATATATTACTTCGTATATACATACGTATGTACGTATACAAAAAAGTAAAATTGGAGCCATTTTTGAAAACTGGCTGAGACTTCATATAAAGTAACCTCCAAAATCAAAATACGCAAGAAAATTCAATCTTTCGACTATAATTCACAAAATAGGTAACAGGTAAAGTTAAAGATAAACTTTATTGTTGGCCATCTCTTTTATTGTCAATTACGGTGAGTACTTGTAATAGAGATTGATATTTTGACGTGAAAAATTAGAAAGCTACACACAAACATTAAATGTCAAAAGATTACACATATAATTCCGTAAATTGAATAGTTTAGATATTCCATTTTTGGTAAGAATACTACCAAACCTGCATTTAAAACTTGGTATCTATTTTCACCCACCGCAAGTGTTAGGCAATATCATGTTGACTAACTTAACATTCTTTTTGTCTTTTCTATAATAATGTTTTAATGACTTGAAGATCACAAATTATACAACCACCTCATGCAAAGGCTGCTTACAATAGGTAGACAAGGAAAATAAATGAATATTAAAAAGTTCCCTGTCAATATTGTGTATATTTAATAAGTAATATTCTAACACTGATTAATTTGTCTTCTCTTAGATTCACTATCCATCACAGTTAGCAGATATAAAAATTAAAAATATTAACAATTGGATTTTCAGCTGAGAAAGTTTCATTAAACTCGGTCCTCTTTGACGTACTAAATAAAATTCTTTGATTGCTGTATTCCTATTAAGAAAATAAACTACGGTACTTTTGTAATTCGTTCAATATCACACTTATTTTCAACCTACAAATTGATTAATGTAAAAATAAACTCAAAGAACAATTTGGAACAAAATTTCTAAAATGTAATCTAAAAAGATACGAAACTGTTAGTTGACATTGTCATGCAATATTATAACAAACTTAATAGTTAGTAATCTGAAGAAATACATGAATACTGCATTCAAATTATTAATAAATTCTTAAAACCATGAGTGAAATTAGTGATATCCAATTACAAAATTGGCAAACACCTGTATATTACCTACCTGTTTGAGATACACACTTTTTTCCACATGCATTTGGACCTGTCAAAATTTTCATTAGGCCATGTGTGTCTTGTTTTCCACCAGAGAAGGTGTCATTAGGGACAAAATCATTGACACATAACTCCTGTAAGGGA
>JAHLJT010004567.1:185729260-185827150 GCA_031308135.1 Acheta domesticus
GCCAAGTACTTAAATATGTATTTTAAAAACAGATTATGTATCTTTACATTATCCGACAAAATTATCAGATACTGAAATAGCATATAGCGACCTTAACGTGAAAAGGTTCTAACATTTTTTCGACAATGTCCTTATGGGATGTTTGCAATGGTAGTGATGAGATTTACTTCATCTCTCAGTTACAGTGATGTACTTCACTATCGTGCAAGTGGTTGGAATGGAATGTTCATAAAATATAACCAGAATACTGATGTACCGAGTTGGAATGGATTGAAGTTTTTATGTTTGGAGCAGAGTACCTACGTACCAAGCATTTGAATTATGTAAAAAATTATACTGTAATCACATATGTTAATTTAAATTGTTTGCCTGCTGAAGATGGAAACTACACCTCGAAACGTAATAAATGTAGTTCTAGATCTGAAGAATAAATATATTTTGTATATGAAACTACTGTGTTTTCTATAAACAGTACTGAAGCAGTCTAACCTATAATGTACCAAATAATAGAATATTATGACATGCAATCGTATAACTTACGTTATTTGATAGTATAATTAATATTTTGTGACGGTACAGAATAATCTAACATACGCGGATAATTCTGTGTACTCTCTTTTTTGCACAATGAGCCAGGCTGAAGGTTCGCGTTCGCTGCCTCCCTTTCGGCGGTGGGCGAGGGGCTGATTCGTCACGACGCAGGCGCAGGGTTGCTCCCGGCGACCGGCCGGCGCCAGCCCGGGGAAGTACGAACCTCCGTCGTTTTCGGGACGGGCACAACACCATGGGAATATCCAAGCGAAAATTTCCACATGGCCCGGCGACCACCCAGCACGTGTTTTTCACATTGCTAGACTGAGAGCGCTCTGTGGAAATTTCCGTCAATGAAGTGTTCAGAAGGTACGAAGCGATTGGTGCTTCTAGAAACAAGACGTAATAGCTCCGGGCCAATAGCGAGTTTTCCGAAATTTTCGTACAATGTTCTAGAACTTTTCTGGAAATGGGATGGGGGGAGAGGAGCTTGCTCCCGTTTTAACTTGTAAAAAGAATTCATTCCGGTGAGAACCACCGTGAGGGACAGTCGAGTCGTGGGGGAGATATTCCGAGTGTGACGCGGAGGCGAATTTTACTTGTTTTATTTCCTCATGCGGCAAGGGGCCGTCCGTGAAAATCACGGGAAAGTGAATCCCGTAAAGTGATAAGACTGAATTTCACTAATTGCAGAGCGAGTGCCCATTCATTCGGTTGAACACTAAAATCAGCTACGCGATCTGTCATCCTGTCGCTTTTCGATAAGCTCGGTGAATTTGCCCGAGTGTTTGCATCACCTGGACGCCGATGTGTCGCTTCCGCCTGCACGTCGAGGACAGCATTTTTCTACCTGAACGAGGGACACCCCGTCGACGCCCCGTCTGCAGTGAATGGAAAGGAACGTCACGGACATTCACCCCCAGAGGTCGACGCCCGTTCTAGTGATTTAAACCTCGCGGCCGAGCTCCGGCCCATCGCATTCGCCTTCGTACGGCGACCCACTTAACTTGAGACTTTTGTTTTGCATGGCATAAATTCTTTACTGGGAATGAACGGCCGCGCCTGGCCACCTTCCCAAGTCAATTTTAATTCAAATTGTTTAGTGTTATTAGTTTTAAGACGAAGTATAAAATTTGTTTTGCTATACTGCGTCTTAAGACGACGCAAAAGTGCGTTCGCTGAGCAAACGCGACGAAAATAGGTTAAAGATTTACTATTTTTTTAAAGAGTTAAATTACAACCTGCAAAATCTTTATCATTAAAATTCAATTATTTAAAATGGTAACAAATGTGCTCTCATTCTAAAGGGAAGAGTCGAGCCATGTCCATCCTCCCAAACCAAAATTTACAGATTCTCCATCGCTAACTACCGCTGAGCTGGCCGGCACCTCTCTCACGTAAGGTGGAGAATCCATTCGACGCCGCCCGAGTTGGGTTTGACGTCACTGACGGCGACTGCGTGCATGCGCCCGTCGACGTCGCAATATAAGTTTAAATACTATTACCATTCGTTAAAAAATTCTGATTTGGGCTTTTATATTAGACTTTTAGCTTCGAATTAACAATATTGAAATAAGTCCGAATCAGAGGTGTCATCACATTCATCAGGTAAAGGAGTATCTAAAAGATTTTGCACTTCCTCTAATAAACAATGTTCTTTTCTTTTGTGGCCTCTACCCAGGCTGGAAATACATGGATCAGAGGATATTAAGAAGCTGTGGAGAAAGGTCTATTGTATATTAGTAGTTTCTCTTGAACGTTTCTTTGTGAAAAACTCTCGGAAATTGAAAGCATCTTTATTCCGGGCTTCTTGAGCCTCTTCAGAGAGCTGACATATTGGCAAAATACAAAATTTAATAATTGTTTCTCCATGCACCAGGACCTTATGCATTGTTGCAGGCATGGCGTACCATTTGTAAATATTTGCTTCCCGACCTTGACAAACTCCCCAAATGAACTGGAATTAATTGAATAACCACATGACAATGTCTCCAAAATACCCTAATAGTGGCAATACCCTAACTGGTATTGCCACTACTCTTCTTGGGCATGTTGACAAGTAACCCCATTTCTCTTTTGAATCTCTCCTGAATTTCTTGCTTACATTCTTCTATTTTTACCTTTTCTTCTTTTTGTGAATTTGCCGTTCTCTGACTTCGAACCTGTAAGAAATGTCAAGCAAACACTCCAAGAAACGTATTCGATTATGAAGTGGAGACAAATCTAACTGAAGATTTTATGTGTCTATGTCTCTTTCTTCTACGCTCGAATTCATTTCTTTAGGTGAAACCCCACATACATTACATTTTTAAGAAGAACGGTATGATACTGCATTGCAGACTTTGCCATCAACCATTATCAGGAGCAAGTTGTAAGCGACAGTTATATTTTGACGAAATTGGAGTATAATCGAACACAGAAGGTGCTAAATTGTAGGGATAATCATTGCTTCTTAATGATTGCTATCAAATCAATGACTGTGACGTAATGGCATAATCTAGTTAGCTTCAAAATTGTACGCTACAACCATTCATAGATTCTAATGAGTGTATTTTGAATGAAGTGTATTTTTGCTTTCAGGAAAACACGCCTGTCGTCAGCCCAAGGCTGGTAGGCGAACTGTCCAAAAGCAGAGAGACGAATTGCTTCAAGCAACTTCAAAATTAATGAATATGCGAGAAGAACCCTGGGAGATTAAGGGGAAGGCGATTGGCTTATAGTTGCAAGAAATGTCCCCAGAGCAGATAATCTTTGCTGTTAAGTTGATAAATGACACGTGCTATTAGCGAAAATTGGGTCGACTAACCCAGATTCCCAAATTAATCTACGTTCCCTAGAAGCTATCGTCCCACACCACACCCACCTCCTACCTTATCGAATAGTCCTTCTCCCTCACCTCCCTTTATCACAATCCTGCTTTTGGAAATTTGTCAAATTTTGTGATCATAAGAGACCCCAGACATAACTATGTTCAGCTACCTGTGTGGATAAAAGGCAATTGAGGGTATCAGCGCAATAGTGGCCTAACACACATTTTTGGGAAATTGGGTTATCTGTGTTAATCACATCTTATTCTGCTTAACTTCAATTTGAAATAGTTTCAGCGGGTCTTCTTCAATTGTATTCAGAGTAATTCCAAAAAGCAGTGTTGTTGCACTCAGCTCACGATTACTTTACTTTGTACAATAGGCGGCCTATGCGGCATAGGCAACTACTACACTCGGTTAATGACAGTCCAAACAGTATTTATGGGGATAGGCCATTTTTTCGTTTAAAAAATCACAATATTTGTTTATTTTGTCGATACGATTTTTACTAACTTGCGGATCAATTCCTAAATAATAATAAAAGTTCATTCGACCAGAATTGTAAGTACATCCGTCCGTTCCTTTCCGTGGTTTGTTGGTCCGATCGGGTGGATGCAAACCCTCATAAGCGTGTACGAGTATAGAATTAGTTTTTGTTGCTCATTGTGTAATAGTGATAAGTATTGAGAAGTCCACAGAAATGAGCGAACAAACTGTGGAATTAGCTATGAAAGGTACGTTCTGTATGATCTGTTTCGTCATACCTACGAATGAAATCCTATTTTTAGGTTATGCAATTTTAATTTTCCGTTTTCTTTTAGTACTATGCGAATCGGGACCAGAGTGCAATGATTCCGATTACGAAGATTCTCCTGCTGAATATGACGAGAATGAAGTCCTTACTAATGAGACTGTCGGAGCACACTACATACTATATAATTTAATAAATAATATATTAACTACAATCTTTCTGGGGGGACAGCGGAGCGAATAGGACTCCTCAAAATTTTAAAGGCACGTCCGTGTATAAAATAATTGAGCAGTACATATTCATTGGCTTCATTCTGGCACAAGTCGTAAGACAATTAAAGAGCTACATCGCTTCCGAGAAATCATCATCTCTGTCATGCATAAACTCACAGTTCCAAATCAAATATCATGCGTTTAAATAAATTCACCACATTCAAAATTACCAAATTCAAAATCACATGTAAAATATTTACTAAATTTGTGGAACTCGAATGTTTCCATTTTTTAAATCATAAGGCTCACATTCCAATGACACTCGCTCATTGGCTGCGAGCTTCCCTCTCTGCGTCACCCGACGCAGTCGGAGTTCAGTCTGGTAATAGCAATGCTCGCGGAATGTTGTCTTCGACACATGCCATGTGTTCAGTTTAAAGTGCAGCGTTTTAGTAACTGCAAGCTGTAACAATCTCTTCATTACGAGCCTCTCTGCCTTGTGTCGCCTGACGCGAGCGGAATTCAACAACACTGGTTTGAAATGTTGTCTATGCATATACCTTGGAATGAGTTTGAAGGAAATGCATAAATGTGTAACTGTACAAATGTTAATTCAAATACTGTATCTCTTAGTTAGTTACCTGCTATCTTTGAATTCAATATATGTGTTTTTGTGTCACTTGTAAATTTACTTTCCTTGAAGTACAACAGCAGTAGTAGTCTCACAAACAGATGCAACCTGTCCAAAGCTGGTCCTTCAAAACCCTTTGAATAAATTGGACTATCGAAGGTGTTGGGGGAAAGAGAACTGGTAAATCCCGAAATACAAGAAAAGGTCTGCTGCTCTCTCTTACAATCTCAATCTCCCACAGAGACTTTACTGAGTATTTTATCGGATACTACAGAATCCGATCTGACTACATCCAGTTTAAGCGTTGAAGTTTATTGCGAAGCAGATGATTCTCGGAGAGGGAAAAAACGAGTGCGCGATGAACATACGTGGAAACGGAACATTCGTAAAGAAAAGCGAGCCAAGGGCGAAGAATTTATAAATGCAAAAGGTAATTTAATGCGAAGAAAATTTCCAAGATTGGATCGTGTCCGTGTAACAAGTGTTACAAGAAATTTTCAGACCAGCATGAGCAAACACTGTCCGAGGGTTTCTACAATTTAGGAAGTTTTAACGTTCAGTCTGCATATATTTTTTCTATGGTGAGGCTTTTTCCTAAGTTGCGCTCATATGCCCACACTTGTGATTCAAGACGACAATGAACACGAATGTTTTTTTTACACAATCAAGAAGGCATGGAAGTGAAAGTATGTAAAACGTATTTTAAGAATATTTTGCAAATTTCATATCGTAGAATTATAAGGGGTCTTCAAAATAAGAGTGTTGCACAGTCTCCACCTATTGATAGGAGGGGAAAGTTTCCTTGTAAAAACAAAACCAGTGTAGAAAAATCTAATGAAGTTGAGAATTTCATAAAACGTTTTCCATCGTATCAGTCACATTATTCAAAAAAAGAGAACATACAACGGAAATATCTATCTCCTAACCTCAGCCTGGGAATGTTATATGGATTGTACGAAAAGGAACATTGTGACACAGTCCCGTACTTTATATTTTCAAGAATTTTTAATACAAAATTTAATCTCTTTCCATCCACCTATAAGTGATTCCTGTCGGAAATGTGATATTTTTAATGTAAAATTAGATGCTAGTGATACTACTGACGAACAGATGAAATGGAACACTGAAAAGGAAAATTATCTTAAAAAAGGCAGAAAATACTAGGGCAGGTATGAATAGGGACGCCGAAGAAGCAAAACAAGCAGAAGACACGACAGTAATTGCTTTTGATTTTATGAAAACTCTTGCAACTCCAGTTCTGACAACAGGAATATGCTACTATAAAAGTTGTGGACTTACTGTCTAGGGGTTCATGACCTGTCTTCTAATCAGGCCACTATGTATGTGTTGAGTGAAAGAGATGCTCAAGAAATTGGGTCCTGCTTGCTTCATTATGAAAAAAATTATGTCAAATCCAAGCGACTGATTTTGAATTCAGATCAGTGTGTGTGTGTGTGTGGGGGGGGGATCAGAATCGGAACATTAAAATGGTTCTATTGTTTCAGTACATTACTGCTCATCCACATTTTTCTCCAGATGTAATCCACCGCAAATTTTTAGTTAGTGGTCACTCTTACTTGGCATGTGACCAAGACTTCGGTCTAATCGAAAAAAATAAAAAATTCCATCCCAATATTTTCTTACCAGCTGACTGGGTAAATGTAATTGCTACTGCAAGAAACGAAAAAACAAATTTAATGTTGTTGTAATTGGAAAAAATGATTTTTTATCAATAAGAACATTGGAAAAGAACATAACCAACAGAAAAAGATCCCTTAATGATACCAAAGTTGAGTGGTTGAAAATACAATGGATAAAATTGGAAAAATCATTTCCTTTTTCTTTTTTTGTAAATATTCAAACATTGAGGACGATGCTTTCAGTGAAGTAAATGTTGCAAAACGTATATCGAAGGAAATTACTTTTCTTTATTTACTGTATCCCAATGGACATGCAATAAGTGTAGAAAAGAAAAAAGATTTATTGACCTTGATGGATTTTGTACCACCTGTGTACCATCAATTTTATGCCAATTTAAAAACTTCTACAGAAGAAACTGTAGAAACACTGCCTGTTAATGAGACTTTTGTGATTAAAATAAAACTGGACATTACTTTTGAATAATTTTTTCTTGCAATAATGGCCTAACTTCATTTATTCCTTTTGTCTGTAAAATTGGTAAATGCTATAGTGGCCTAACCCTCATAAATAAATTGTATTTTTCATCTTTCATTATTTGGACTATTATGAATAGTAAGGGACAACATCCAAGTAGTAAATTCATTAAAATTCCAGCAGTTGCAACATAATAAAACACTTACGAATGAATGTTTTAATATTGCTGGTAACTATCAGCCATTTTCTCCAAACACAGAATTTGTGGATAGGCCACTATTGCACTGACACCCTCAATTAATTTGTTTAGTGACATTCATCACTTCTTTTTCAATGACAGCTGCAAATTCCTTAATGAACATGTGTTTAACAGGTCTGCAGTAACGTGAGGATGAAAGCTTGAGGTTTTGCCAAGCAATGATCTTTCTTTCACTGTTCGGCGTTTCGGCATAGAGTTGTAAAGGTACCAGCGATACACTAAACAACCACCACTATGAACCGAGTCAACAAATTTGTGCATGTAACGGCTCTGATGACTACTTCCATCACAACCCCTTAAATTCCTGCCCTGATAATTGCTGAATAACTTCGTTCTGCACAGTACATATTATGCGATTGGCAGTGTGATCAAGACGTAAAATTATTTCTGCGAAAGATTCTATAATAGTGATACTATTTTCAGGGGGATAACATTTAATTTGCGGTCTTACTGCATAATAAGAAGGATAAATGATACATCCATAATCTTTCGCATTTGCACGCATTTCCTTGTATTAGTAAACAGAGTTTGTCTACCATCAATGACAATGCTTCATCTGCAGTCATTGGTCGAGGCTTTCTGTGAAGAACAAATCGAGCTTGCTTCATTCTTGTAGCCCGTTGAGCAGTGGCGTAGCGTGACTCACACGTTTGGGGATGCTCAACAATAACACACAAAATGTCACTATCAACTACTTCGTCTAACAGGCGAACGCAACACAAGGCAGATACACTGGGACTACTTCCACGATCTCGATTGCTTACGACGGTGTAGGCGCTTCCCACAAAATCCTCACAGCAGTCAGGGCTGCCGATGTCTTGAAAGCAAATTATACAATGGCTCAGCTTTAATTCTTATACGCGAATGGCAATAAGACCATTTGTTAATTTATACATTGCAGACTTAAATAATATGTAATCTATTTAAGAGATAATACAATTTCTTGGATATTAATTAAGAAATAGTAGTCAGGCACTATTTCTACAGTTTGTACCCATGACCAAGCGGGGACTCCCGAGTGAGAGAGAGAAAGATAATTTACTGAACGCCTGAAGTGTGCTGCGCTCTCGTGCACAAACGAGCTTCTTTCCGCAGTAGACGCTAGCGTAAAGCAGTCGGGTTTCTCTGGGCCAGGGGTGAAGAGGGGAGAGGGGGACCTCGCCATCTGCGCATGCGTCATTGCTCGTCGCAATCTGGCGGCCGACGCTGAAGTATTTTAGCTTCCCACCAATCAGAGGCCAGCTTCAACAGCCCGCCGAATTCAATCATAGGAAATCAATTTTAAATTAATACAAAAAGTGTTTCGCTCAATAGACCACTTGTAAGATTATCAATACAGTATTTAAGGTTCTTATATACGGGGATGCTCAGCATCTCAGCGTCCCCTGACGCTACGCCACTGCCGTTGAGAAGAGCCGGTACTCAGTTCTCCAACGATTTCTGCTGCATCCCTCTTGCCCTGAGCACGTAAATTCATTTGCGTAGCTAAGACTATTTCATCCACACTTGTTCTCTTGGCTAGGTATTTAGCTTTTCCTCTCTTGGATCCCTCACTGCTTTCTCCAAAAAAATTGATTGGGCAACCCACACTGCCTGACACTACTTCCGCTTGAAATGGCTTGGTACACAATGTCCTTTAACAGTGCAGTGCCATCTAACGACTTTCCATTCGACTTCATGAACGGCCCTTGATTTCTGAAGCACTTTGTCCATCTTTCACTTATTGTAAAGCATGTGATGCTGAGTGTGTGCTTTATAGATTGTGTTACTTCTGTTGAACATTCCTGTAGGCCTAAACGCACCATTATATTCTTGAAAACCACATCTCTATCCATGCGCCAACCACTTTTGCGCAATACTTCGAAGACCGCGCGCCTAGTGAGCGAACGCACTGCAAAGAGATGATAATTATCAGATATGCACTTCTCTGCAAAAGGTGGCGATGATATTGTAAAGAAACCTTTTCAGAATGCACAAATATTAGTTTCAAGTCCGAGAAATACGGAGCGAATTTTGTAAATAAACATTAATTTTCAATTTTCAAATACGCGCACATGTTTTAAAGTTGAACTTTGTGTAAGAATTTCTACGCATACTTTACTTTGAAAATTACGAAACAATTACCGATGAAAGAACATACCTTTCGGAGGATTTTCCATCCTAGTATTAAGAAATACGCGAATGAATTTTAACTGAACTGCAAGCACTACCGAACAGAACTTTGTGGCTCGGCGCCGGCTATCGGTGGGACGTAACTTGACACCTCCCCTGAGACCGACCCTTATGAATCAGCGCCTTATAAGCACTTGCGGTCATGTGCTCTGGATGTTTATCTACAGAATATTTTCATGTGCGCAAATTACTAATGTGTTTTTTTTCTTTTCCTTTTAGGTTTGTGAACTTCATTTCCTACGATCCTGAACATACCAGTGTGAAGATGGTCACGAAATAACACTTCCTCTACAAGTTCCACAGCTTGTCGGGGGAGCTGTACCCAAGTTGTTCCCAAATTGCTCTGAGTACCTCAATTCTTCAATAATGCAGCATGGAGAGCTGCTTTGGGAGAGAGTATTAAAACACGAAAAATTTCAGGCAGCGAGACATTTCACATCATTGAATGAACCGAAAAAAAAATACAGTGTAGAATATGCAAATGCCTGGATTCTTCAGTGTAAAGAACAGAGCATTAACCTTCTATTTTTAATGATCCTTCACCTACAATACTGTGGTCTTTGGAACAGTGAACAGAATTTGACTCTTCTTTGTGGTGAAGACAGATATACCTGCCTGAGAAAGTGCAGGATGTATCTGAAATATATGAAGTACTTAGTAAATAAGAAACGTTCCACCCACTAGGATGAAGGAAAGAAACAGCACTGGAATATTTGTTCTTATATTCCAGCTCTTAACGATACTAACAGTTATTAATTCTAATTTAAGTGAAGCTCTGGCTTTTATTTTAAAATAGCTATCTTCTATAAGAAGAAAAATTATTCTCCTTCTAGGATGATTTCATGTCCGATTCATTCAATATCCCCGCACTGATGCACTCCTGAGGCAATTTAACTACTCGTACATTACATTACCTCACCCTACTACCATTAGGAGATGGGTCTCGTCTTTTAGATTTGCTCCTCAAAGAGAATGATGCAATGACCATTTATGTGTGTGTGTGTGTGTGTGTATATATATATATATATATATATATATATATATATATATATATATATATATATATATATATATATATATATAAAAAGAGTCGGTAAATCTTCTAGCTCAACTAGATTTTAAAGTTGGAAGTGTTGTTGGGTTTGATGAAAACACAAATGAATTCTATATTGACTAGGATTATAATGGTACTAGAAGAGATTGATATTCAAATTGTGTTGTGACACTTCCCTTTAACAGGAAATACATGCAAATATTTTCAGAGAAAAAGGAGCTGAAATGTGGGTACCCACATCCGGCTGATAAAAGTAGGTCACTTTTCTTTGTTTTTGATTCTGTGCATTAAATAAAATGTATTAAAAACACATACATTCGACAGAAAAATTAAGGAAAATGCTTGTACTTTCCTGATTTTGATTCTCAAAGTATTTCCCGATGTGTTGCTCCGAATAAGAAACTGAATAAATAAGAACAGCATCAGATTGTGAGATATTATGGGGGCTTAACATGGATGGCTTTGTGCCCTTTTTCTTTTGCAAGACAAAATGTAAGATTAGTTTTGTAGGTTAATAATGAAAGTGTTATCCAAAGTCTTAAAGCTTTAGGTCATGAGAACAATTTACAACACTTCAGAGACACGGAGAACTATCTTCAGATAGTATTATTTTTATTACACTGTAAAATGCACATGTGTGCAATCTCTTGATTACATGGAATAATACAATAAAAAAATAAATATCACAGTAAAAGACATAACTAAGTCGCACTATTATAGTTCATCCGTGCTCATAAACAACAACCAGAACAGGGAAGGACCAAGATTACTTCAGTGTTAAAAGGAAATACAAGACTCTAATCAAGGAGAAGAAAATAGAGTTCACAGAAAAAGAAGGAAAACAACTGGTAGAAGAAGCAAAAAGAAATCCATACGCTGCCTTACAAACTAAACATAAGGTACATAATAATTCCATAGCAATGAAGAAATGGGAGGTGCATTTCAAAAACATCCTAGACCAAGAAGGAAAACAACACATCCCTGCACCAGAAGTCCTAAGAACGCCAACAGATCCCTGGATCCCCTTCTCACCGAAGGAAGTAAAGAAAGCTATATTATCTCTCAAAAACAATAAAGCGGCAGGTCCAGACTACATTTATAATGAATACCTTGCCAAATCAGTGACGATGTTAAGTGAACTGTGGGCAAACATTTTCAATAAATGCACAGAAGTGGGTGACATCCCCCAAAATGGAGAGAATCAACCATCAAGGTGCTCTACAAAGGGAAAGGAAACAGCGAGGTACCGGCGTCATCGTGGAGGTGGACGGCGAAGGGAATGGTATTTTTTTTTTCATAGACAATTTTGTAAATACCATTAATAAGAGAGAAGGAAGAATAGTCGTTGTAGGTGGTTACAGTTGTAGAAATAGTTTCTCAAACAAAGCAGGATGCGAATTTCGGCCTAATTATGAATCAAAATTTTATTTAAGATAATAAATGACCTATTGACCAGTTGGAATCGTGCTTTTCTTCAAACCTTCAAATCCAGTTGTCATTTCCTGCATATGCAAGTTATTATCATTATTACTACCATTAATTGCTGAGTAGAAGTTTCAGCCACAGCTGAGCTGAGCGACACTGCACAATGCAGATTATAAATCCTGAAGACCTCATGACCTCGTTAAGTTCCAGGTTTAAAGTAAAGTAGTGATTGATAACAAGAGCATGTTTACCAGAGACCTGCAGTGCAGCCGGGCAGCTGTCACCGTGCTGTCAACTGTCAGCTAAATTAATTCAACTAAGTTAAATGCATGAGTGTGAAAAGTTTGCCGGGAGAACGTACTCGCAGACTCGATATTCATTTGCCACATTGTAATAGGACGGGCAGAATGCATAACAATATGTTGTTAGACGTTTTGTTGATAAGGAAAGTAATTTTTGTGTATCACCAATATACCTAATTTGTATCACCAAATTACCTACATTCTATCACCAATATACAATATTCTACAACAACAAAATTTAAATACATTTTCCTTAAAAGATTAAAAATAAAACTCTAGAATATGTAGCATTTACTTATAAGATGTTATATTGTATGATTTTTTTCTTGTCTTCTTTCCTTTCTTTCTGGGCCTCAAAGAAAATGTGCAGAGATAATCTCTTCCCCCATACAACATACACAGTTTTTACTGTTTTGTTGTTGTTGTTGTTGACCAAATAAATAAATAAATTTTAAACTCGACAACAATTTGTAATGAACTGTTTCAGAATTACTGTAACATTTCAAAGAAACATCTCCACATTGCCTGATTTTTCCGTATTTCAATGCTAAAACCATAATTTTTCTTTTTGATAAACAGTATAGTTTCTAATCAACAATCATGTGCTTTGGTGAAGAAGCCAACATATCAATACTCGGGGAAAAGATCAAAATATCTGAGGGGTATAACTTCTTAGGATCATACATTGCCAAAGATGGAAACTCAAGACACGAAATTAAAAGAAGAATTGATTTCGGCAAGGTTGCAATGTCCAAAGTCATGATAATTATGAAGAGTGTGGACATATCTAAGAACACTAAAATCAACATTATTAATACTATGGTATTCCCCATTGTACTCTACAGATGTGAAAGTTGGACTTTGAAGAAAGAAGACACAAGAAAATTAGGCACCTTCGAACTATGGATGTGGAGGAAGTTATTAACTTGGACTGCCAAACATACAAACACATCAATTTTGGAAGAAATCAAGCCAGGCTCTTCGTTTATAGCTGTAGCCACAGGATATAAATTAAAATATTTCGAACACATAATGAGAAGGGAAATATCTCTAGAAAAAGAGCTAATGTTATGGACTATTGAAGGCAGCAGAGGCAGAGGCAGGAGGAGAACATGGGCAGATGAAATCAATAGAACATTAAAATTAAAATGGACTGAAGCAATCAGAGCAACATCTAACCATGGCAAATGGAGGAGCTTAGTAGCAGAAATTGTACAAAGAAGAAGCAAGAACAAACATTGGATGGCAACCATGATTGCCGCAAATATCCACACAGATCACCAGAGATCGTTCACGATCTGCAGACCTACTACTACTATAGTTTCTAATTGTATAGAAATATTTACACAGCAGGAAAAAATTTACTTACAACTTAAATTTGAGTACCAATTTTAATTGTATTATGTCATCTGGCAATGTGTTCTAAAGTAAAATACATGTATTATAAGTGGATTTCTTGTAGTGAGCATTGATACTGACACCTGATGAATCTGATTCCTACAACATGTGTTGTAATTGTAAATGTTAGTACTGCATGAGAAAATGTTACCATCAGTGAGTCAGTTTTGATACAAAACTACAGGTTTGTAAATAAATAGGTAAGGCATTGCTAAGATTCCAAACAACAAGGAGAGCCTTGCAGGAATCACATGGATGGTATTTTTTTATTATTCGATTTTTTCTGCAATCAAAGGTCTGGGTACTACAGGATGAGCTTCCCCAGAATATTATGCCATACCTCAGGTGAGAATGTAAAATACAGCAATGCGCTGCACAAAGACTGACAGAATTTCAAAGAAATCTGAATGCATAACATAATGAACTTAATTCAGTGTTTAATTCTGATATGTGTATACTCCATTTGAGGTTTGAATTGAGAGAAATTTTGTTACCTTAACATCAGCTAATTGCATATTGTTCATTTTCAATGAAGCATGAAATTCTTTATTTGAAATGCAAAAATTTATTAAAACTGTTTTTCCTTCATTTACTATTAATTTGTTATTACGAAACCAATTTGAAACTTCTGAAATCATTCTATTTATTGTTTCTTTTCTTCAAAGTACATTCGTATCAACGGCAAACAGAACGGTTATTCTATTTTGAATGAATGTGCGTGCATCATTTAGGCATCATAGAAAAAGGATAGGACCTAAGATCAAACCTTGCAGGATCCCGTGCTCAATTGGCAAGAACTGAAAAGGTAAGTAAATAATGTTCTGTCTGGTCAGTTAGATATTTCTCCTCTTTGAGATCAATGTTTAAAGAACAAGGTTATTCAATCTAGGGCAATACTGCAAATCCCATATGAAGGTAATTTTTAGAGCAATGTTACGTCAATAACTTTATAAGCTTTCAAAAGATCTAAAAATATTCCAATAGGTGCTTCATTTTGGTCCATTCTTGAAGCAATAACTTAAAGAAAAGGAAACGAAGGAAGAGAAAAGAAAGAATTTTTTTTCTTCTGAAATTAACATTTTAGAGCCCAGTTGTCACTTTGCTAAGTAAGCTGAGTTAGTTGGAGACGATCAACCAAGAACAACCTTGAATCTGCACAATGCATTTTATGACAACGTATTTTGCGCCCCAACCATGTGGGAGTCCATTTTAGATCTTCGAACTAGCAGAGTAAGCAATGGATTAATTACACTTTGTGCGTTACGACAATCATTATCACTACACACCTAAATGCAGTTAATTTTAACTATGAGAAGGGGCCTAGTATAAGTAACATTTACTGCCACAACTCAATTTTTGAACTTGGTGTAAAAATTTTCAGTATGATACAATGATTCAAACTCAACCTTGAGTCTGTGATAATTCTCATTTCCAATTCATTGATTTCCAGCTATTTATGCTTTTTTTTTCCCTTCTTCCTTTCCTTTCCCAAATGGATAGAATTATGCATCAAATGACCAAAAGACATTCTTTAGAGCAGGGCTGTACAGCTTAGAAGGGCTTATGGGTCACATATCAAATTCCAGTTAAGCTGTGGGACACATCGTAATTTAAGATGTTTTTTAATCCTAACTACTGAGATTATACTGAAACAATTATGTATTAGTTACAACTTTTACTCAACATACTTAATGATTAACGTTAATATGAGAAAACGAATCTATTACATAAAAATAAGATGAATTGTGCAATTGTATTGCATTTGGTTGTTATACTGAATATTTCAAGGCAGTCGCGGGCCACACAAAAAGATCCGGCAGGCCATCAGTTCAGAAGTCCTGCTTTAGAGAGTTTTACGTTTAATTCAATGCATTTTTAAAGGATGTTGCTCACAGTTTTATAATAGTATAAATACTATTTATGAAGACAAAGTTCTGAATACCTCTAGTTTATTGTCAAACTCACCAGTAGTGATAAGACTGTTTATTTCCCAAAATTGGTGCTTAATTTGTTGATCCACAATGCCAACCAAATATCTACATTGAAAGCCTAAATGTAAAACACTAATCTCATTTTTATGTTCATGAAAGCAGGTGCTAATAAAATATGATTGTATTCAAGAGTTAAAAAGATTGGACCCCGAGATAGTCATAAGAGCCAAGGAGGCTTGTTCTTATTAGCTAATATCTTTACTCAAAAGTGCCATAAATTATTTTATCCATTACTACTGTGCAAATGAAACTGAGAAAGTAAAAATAAAATATCAAAATATTTTATGTATGCTCACTTGGAACATATCTTTCATTGTTTTAATACTATTGTTGTCAAGGAGGCTTACACAAATTGGCTGTACCATACGTAGTACTTCAAATGAAATAGCAAAGAAGTGATATTCTCATTTTTGGATTTAAAATGTTTAATTCACTAGAGAATAAAGCCACAACAAAATAAATGAGGATTTACAAAGTAATACTGGATAAAATAGTATATAATTAGCACAAGTAGCCTTCATTAATTCATTACTGAGAAACAGAATAGATTCATGCTTTTTTTGAAACACATAGTGAGTTGGATGCTACACAGCTATACATTAAACATACACCTCCATTTTGGAGTAGAGTCCCAACATTGAACTCATGAAAGCAAGTTATAAAACCATTGCAAAATGATGTGTTACATAATATTAACATTAAGAGACCTTCCCAGCAAGTCACATTTTCTACAAATAAGATAACAAACAAAATGTAGATGGACAAGTTCTATTAGCTATAAAAAAGGTTGAAAACAAAGCATCTTAAATATTAAATATCAAGTCACAGGAAACTTTAAAGTGAAATTCTCACAGTAATTCAGTTTTAAATAGAATATGTATGAAAAATACAAGTCCAAGAACCTGTTTACCTAATTACATTTTGAGACTGATATTTGAGTCACGTATCCTTTGATCAGCAACAATTTTTCAAAGTTACTCTATAATGGTTCCACAGACTCAAAACTTCTGCACACCTAATTGTTGTCATGTTGTAGTCTTGTTCATTTCAGATTTGTGGTTTATTAAATACATGCAGCAAAACTACAACATTATTACACAAGGAACCACAATCGTCCAGACACATCACTCCATTGATGGAAAAGTGACATCTAAAAAACCTAACTCACAACTTCCAGTTTCCCATAAAAAAAGAAAGATCATACATTAGATAGTAAAGAAATCCTTATGCTCTCGGATGGTTTACTGTAATTGTATAATTGTTCCACGAATATAACAGAACTTTGGATTTATTTTCTCTAATTGCCTCAAGAATTTTCACTTTTTACATGTCACTTATTTTTGTACACAGCAATTCCAAGCACAATAATTTGGTTCAAGGTTAAAAGGTAATGCTTACTATGCAGAAAATGAAACATCACAAAAATGACTCAATACTCATTCAATTGTGGTCATGAACACAAGACTATTGTCTTCTCTGCTCACCACTGGAACACTTGCTTCAGCCCTCCAGAAATTATCGTGAAGTATGCATTAAAAATAGCGATAAATGCAAATAGTTCCCTCCTTCAGTAGATATCAACAGTTCAAGATCTGCAAATCAACAAATCAAAAATTTTATTTAACTGGCAAAACATTCCAGGGAGAAATTATTGAAATAAAAATAAAACTTACTTACATATTTTCCAGTGCAAGTTCATTACATGAACAAAATGAAGATGGCTGTCATTTTAACTAATGTTGTTGCTTCAGTTACAGTAGGAAACATCAAGAATAATTTCACTTGTACTTTACACATCAGATGTGTAACTCTTCCTTCAAATTTATGCGCAGTATGCCAATAATATAAGAAAGTGGTCAGTTTTCTTCTATATTATTCTCCCAAGACACCACAATACTGATATTTTTTTCATTTTTACCTTCACTAGAATTCATGTCTTGCACACAGACTTTAAAATTATAAACTGATTTATGTTCTTGTGCACCAAACAATAAAAACCCCTTCCATTAAGTTCCTTGGCAGCTGAAGAAGAACGAACAAAAGTCTTCAGTTGGACGAAGCCAAGTCTCTTATTTAAGAGACAATAAAAATAAACCCAATCAAATACACCCATGAGATCTTCCTCACTTCCATAATCATTCAAAATCATCTCAGCAACTTCACTATTCATCTAAACAAAAACAAAAAACATTGAAGAATTAGGATTCTTGAAAAATTGCTATATACAGACTACATAAATTAAATTAAAACTAATTTCATCTAAGAAATAGAATTATTCACACTTTTACCCAATATAACAAAAATAAATTTCAGTCATTCTGGTTAAAAAAATGTAATTTGAGTTAAAGTGAATTTAAACTTTCAAGTAATTATGTAATTATGAAAATTCGAGTAATTATGAAAAAGTCCAATTATTTTACAGATTATTGTAGGAGTAAGAAATACCTAAAATAATGTAAACCATCTTTCATTATGAATCAATTTTAAACTGACTATCTCCAAACCACAGCCCTGGGCTTGGTGACATATGCTTTATGACAAAGATATCACAAAAGCCAAACCAACAACTGTAATTTATTATGGTGTAATGTATTAGATAAATATTATACATCTGCATACTTTACTCCATAACTAGGCCTATACTCATAGAAATAGTAATTTTCTAATACCGTCGACTCCAGTTATAGTGAACTCGCACATAGTGAACGAGTTATAGTGAACCTAAGTCTCTAGTTCTGTTTCACTTACATTACAAACAAGCACAAGAAGTTTCAGTTATAGTGAACTCTAAACCTCTGCTATAGTGAACGTAGGAAATATATCCTCAAAATTAATTCCCTCCTAGACAAAAAAAAGAATATGTCGCCTCAGTGCCACAAATTCCAACACTAGCAGCTTGGAAAAAATATCATCGGCTAAAGATTGTTATCCAAAAAGTCTCCCATGAGGTGTAGCGGACTGGAATGTTTCATCCAGTGATCAGTTTCTTAAGCTGTTTGCGCCATGCCGCTACCAAAAGGATCTTGTATATTATAAGGGGTGTAAAAGTGTCTTCTGAGAATGGGATGGGGTACACACAGTGCAAGAGGCATTGAAGAGTGTCAAGACTGCATTACAACACTTAGACTGTTGACAATGCAGAATCAAGTGTGGAGAAAGCACAGACTCAGGAGAAGGATCTTGAGAAATTATTCATGAAAAATGAAGCAAACAATTGAAAATAATTGATTTTTTAAGGGCAAATAAAGATATTGGGTTAAAGTAGGGTGTATGGTACACCCTCAGAGAAGCGATGTGGCGGAGGGGCAGGGTTGGGCAAAATACTTGAAAAATGTATTTCAGATACAAAATACAAAATACTTCCCCAAAAGTATTTTAGATACCAAATACAAAATACTTTCATAAAAGTATTTTAGATACAAAATACAAAATAGTATTTTAAAATACTTTTGAAAATACAAAATACAACCAACGATGTTTTACACATAACTTATATCCTATTTTTTCTCTTTTAAACAATCATTCACGTTCAAAATTCACATTTAAAACCACATTACATTTAAAATTTTATTATTAAAAATATATAACATTCTTTATACAAAAATGTTTCAAATTAAATTTTCAACTCATTTCAGGTATCAGTATGCGGTCATCCATAAATTACGTAAAGCTAAATGGGGAGGGAGGGGGTCTGAGGCAGCTTTACGCTGCTTTATATACATAGAGATAGGGAAGTGCGTTACAAGTGGGGGGGAGAGGGTATTGAAAATACTCGAAATTTGCGTTACGTAATTTAGACGGCCCCTATCATTTGTGATGTATGATCGTATTTTAAGTCTGAAAGGCATCTTTTCCATGCTAACACGCAACACTCACCGTGCTGGATACTCGGATTGACATGAAATTTCACCAGCTGGTAGAACACCACGCAAAACCTATATACACAAATTTTGAAGTGCTATGGAATATTATAAATAGCGTTTTATAGGCATTTTGTATCAGGACCTTTCGTGACCCTCGCGCTTCTCGCAGCGGGCGAGCCGTTGCTTCGGCAGCGCTAGGAACGTTACGCGGCGTCTATCAGCCGGTGTCAGATTTCCAAGCGCGTTCGTTCCATCTGAACCTGCAAAGTAAACACCCGTTTTTGTCACCCCGCCTGCCCTCCAAGTAACTGAGACCATGCCGCCAGGCTGGTAGTGCAAGCGCGGTGTATGAGTAACGTCCGCAGAACCAGCGGCGAGCAGCGTTTCCGCCCCTCTACGGTCGGTAAGGTCAAGAAAGGTCCCAATACTAATTATAGCAAAAACAATACTTGCAATGCTTCATAGCACGTAAAAATTTGTATGTAGGGGTTTGAAAAGTGCTCAACAAGCTGGTAAAATCTCAAGTCAATCCGAGTATCCAGCATTGAGTGAGTGTTGCGTGTAAGAAGCGAAGGAGTACAAAGATATCACCATGAGCTCTTGGGAGGTGATAGTTTGGGATAAATATTGCAGGATATAGACAATTAACTAAGATGCCTTTCAGACAAAGTATGAACATACATTACAAATAATATGGATACCTAATGAATACCGCGGATTTTTAGGTTTTAAAATAAGCATTTTAGGTGCCTAAAATACAGTCAGTGTCAAAAGTATTCGTACACCTCGCATTTCCGCTTACAAACGTTGAGAATTGTACCAAATTTTCATAAAAAGTCTGGGAGAATAAGAATTATGATTTTACATCTTGTTTCTGTCTATTCCTAGATAAAGAAACAGAAATAAGACCTGCATAATTCTTGCAAAAAAAATCCCTCACTAAAGGTTGACACATTTTTGGGCGACAAAAGTATTCGTACACTGAATATATTTTTATTTCTAATGAGACCGAGAGTACAAATTATGCGTGTCTGAACGGGAATCACAATTTGCAACGATTTTTCCGAATCGTGGGAATTACAAAATCTCATTCAGTCGTCTGTAACGGTCACTGGGAAACAGTTCAAGGCTAGGCCGTCGGCGCGATGGGTCGCAAAGGAAAGGAGACTACTGCAGAGGAGCGACGAGTAGTTATTAATAGGCACAACCAGTGCAAATCTCTAAGAGACATTGCAAATGCCCTTGGAAAACCCAGGTCGACTGTTCTATCGATAATAGATAGATTCTGTGTGAGAAAATCGTATTTAAATAAGTCGGGATGCGGACGACCTCTGGTGCTGTCTCGTCAAGATCGACGATTAATTTTACGTGAAATTTAAAAAAAAAATTCTAGAAGTGCACCAAAGATAGCCGTTGACTTTGGAAGAAGAGGAGTGCCTATTTCGGCAGCTACGGTACGTCGCACCTTGAGGAGGGAAGGTTACTATGGTCCACATGCGCATACGAAGTTCTGAGTTATGTGAAGCAAATAGAAAGAAACGATTAAATTTCGCTCTTTTGCATCGGAATCAAGACCAGGATTTCTGGAAAAGGTGGTATTCACCGACGAAAGTAAATTTAATATTTTTGGGTGCGATGGAAAGCAACGCGTTCGGCGAAAGAAGGACGAGGAACTCAATCCGCGCAACTTGCTGCCCACCATTAAACACGGAGGAGGATCAGTGATGGTGTGGGGATTCATGAGTGCTTCTGGTGTGCGGAACTTGCACATTATCGAAGGGGGTATGGACCAGTTTGTTTATATAAACATTTTGCAAAACAATCTGCAAGTAACTGTTGATAAATTGGGACTAGGACGGAATTATATTTTTCAGCAGGACAATGACCCCAAACACACGGCTCTAAATTCGAGGCTTTGGCTTCTGTACAATACGCCCACACAACTGCATACGTCACCACTATCACAGGATATAAGTCCAATAGAACATTTGTGGAGTTATCTTGATAAAAAAGTTAGATAAAGAGACTTCAGGAGTGTACGTGAACCTAAGACAGTTTTGAAAGTTGAATTGGAGAAAATTTCACCTTCCTTTACTGCTAATTTATTAGAATCCATGCCTAGAAGACTACAGGCAGTAATTGATGCCAAATGGAACCCCACAAAATATTAGGGATTTATTTAGAGCAGATATTACAGGAAATATGTGTAGTGTACGAATACTTTTGTCGCGAGGGAAAAGTGCTTTATTTTTATTTTTGTCTAGTTTTTGGAAGTGAAATATTTTTACTGTCATTTTTGTGTGTGTTTGTGCAATAAAAGTGATTTGGGAAGAACATTAAGTTCCTACAATTTATTTTTCTTGTTTATTGACCAAATTACTGGCGTTTTCTTGAAACACGACTGGGTGTACGAATACTTTTGACACTGACTGTAGGTTCTTTCAGCATCTGTTAGGCTTTTTAAATGGTAGAATAGGCACTAATAAAACTCGTAACATACAAGAAAATTCACTTTTTGACCATTTATTATATCTCTCAAAGATAACATATAAATCAATATTACGTAGAATCAGTATTGACCATTTTGCGATAATACTATTTAACACGTTTGGTAGTAAGAATTATTCCAACCGTATCTTGCCTCACAATAAATTATTAATACACTCTCCAAGTTTTCAAGAGAAAACGAATGTTTCTTATCGGTCAAGATCACTTTGCTTTCGGGGAAATTCAATCGCTTTATCTTAGAAACGGAGGCAGCTTCTCCACGAAGTCAAAAAGTAGTGGCATGGAGACTTTTATCGCTAGATCCTTGTCTGGTATATTCATTTCTCGCTCTCTTACAGGTGACAAAATGAGACAAGGGGATAAAAAGGTAAAAGAGGACGAATGCAATTTAGGTTGTTAAAAATGACTTAAAATTAATATCGTCCTTGTCTGTTGTGCCGACAAAGAAGAAAAAGGTAAAAGGAGCCATAGACAAAAGAAGTTAGGCAAATGAGTCTCATTTTAGGTTCTTAAATGTAGAATAGGAACAAATAGGCATTAATATTAAAATAGTCTCTTTAGGCGCTACAAAATTGACGGTTTTAGTTCAAATAAACCTAAAATGTACATACAAAGCTTCATTTAGAACAAGGTACCCAGGAAAAAATAGATTTTTACCTAAATAAACCACAACGAAATATCAGCTCTTAAAAACACCGCAAGCACAAGTTTTTAATCACTGCATACAACCACAGGGCCACCAGGCACACACATGGGCAGCACTCGTTCTGGCACGCGGAGCCTGCTCTCCGAAAAATTGAATCGGAGCTCGCGATTACAACCACGGTGTAAGAAATATATCATACACCGTGATTACAGCGATCCTCCGGTTATCTCCGGTTGAACCGACGACGAGGGGAAAACGTAATCGGAGAAACCGGAGGTCCGGCTCCACTCGTCCACGTGGCGGGACCCTCTCCATTTACTTGCCCAATGAATATTTGTGACGGATTAATCAAAAGGTATTTTTGTATTTTGAAAATACAAAATACTATCAGAAAGTATTTTCGATACAAATACAAAATACATGTTTAAAAATGTATTTTCGATACAAAATACAAATTACGAAAATATCGAAAAAGTATCGAAAATACGTATTTTAAATACAAGTATTTTCGATACTGCCCAACCCTGCGGAGGGGTGAGGGGTGGGTGGGGGCGGAGGAGGAGGAGGAGTCCCCATAACCCTCCGTCAAATTACGCCACGCGCTCTGATAGAAATGAATAAAACTTACGGAAAGGCGGTTTTTAAGGTAGGCGCCATCAAGGAAAGACAAAAATTGATACCTGAATCACACTCAACCTGCTTCCCGCGACCATGACCCTTTCCGCACTGAACACTTTCGCGCATGAGAAGTGGCCTCTTTCTTGCTTCACTTCCACTCGAAAACATCACTTAATTACTTTCGCTTGGGCAACCTCATCGCACACTTACATAAAGGACACGAAAAGCCTGCAGCAATCAAACCACGTTCTTGCGCCCATTCAATTACAACCACACACCCTTTCCGACGCAACGCGTTAAAAAAAGCCACATTTATTCTCACAATCGTAGCACAAACACTCGACACTCAAAAACACAAATCACGAAGAATTTGAAGAACGCAAGAAACGTAACTGCACAACAGCTACCCCAACACAGAAAATCAGTTGCACACCCACCATGTTCCAACCAGTATTTCGGAATGAAACTCAGACAAGAAATTGCCTCCCCTAACTTATGACGTCACGTCCGTGACCAATTACGAACCATTAAAATTATTTCAATAGTGTATTTATTACAATTTATTTAAACCGCCCACACTTTGCTTTTTATAAGTATGTATTAAGTTATGCGTATTGCTCCCCACCCCTCCCTGCCGAAAGGTTCCCCTCATAATCCCCCAAATACCCCTCGTCACCTCCACCGTGGCTTTCCCCCTCGCCGGAGCAGCGCGAAGGGTCGGTTTGAACGACTTCCTTAGGTTGTACCGTATACCAGACTTCAGCCTGATATTGAAATTTTCAGTTGGTGCTGTTAATAAATTGTCCTGCATTTCTATATTAATCAATTTAATCATTATGGAGAAATTCTGTTCAATTTTGATATTGAATAAAGGGAACCAAAAATATTAGTCCCCAGACATTTTCTACAAGCAGCCGACTATAAAAGGTTGAAGAGAATTTTCCCCCTCATTGATATCAAACTGCAAAGTAAAAGCTGTTAATGTTGCTAGCTACTTTACCAATGAAATAAGAATGAATGTTAATGAATCTATTTTGTCTACTAACATAAATTTCGTTTTCACATGTCTTGGTTATTAAAAAGCTCAATATAGACTTTGATGAACTTTGTAATTGTTATATAGAGATTTGGATACATTACGTACATATATTTATGAGAAGGCCTCACAATGTATTCCCAAAAACATTACGAATTCCCCCTGCAAATCAATTTAGCTACATTAATACAAATAAAATGTATAATTTTAAGATAATTTCCACATATCCTATCTGAAACAAAGGCTACTAGTGATATTCTTTTGTATTTCTTCCAAAATACAAATTCATTAGTATTGGATGTATCTCCTTTTAAAGTCACACACTTGTAAAGACACGTGAATCAATGGCATTCAATACACAAAAGTAATTTTGTTTGTAAGTACAGATGATACTAATCCACGGAACTCAAACTAGTCATGAAACTTTTCCTACAATACATCGATGATCTTTCGTTCTTGTGACAATATTTTATAAAGAACATTCACTCTTCAGCCGGGACTTATACCATAAAAATAGCCATATAAGCAGTAATCATTCCGTCCAAGTTGATACCGGTTGATGCACATCACACACTTGAGCAAGTCGGGGAAGAAGAACACGAACTTTTAATGATCATATAAGAAAATAATGTTATATTCGTATAGAACTTACCGCATATTATATGATGTACACTTAAAAATCGTTGTATTGTCGTACACCTTTCTCGAAAATGCATCTACTCCGCGCCCTGCTCCGCGCCACCAACCAAGTTCACAGAATGTCAAAGAAACATAAGACAGAAGTGCCACCATGCTGTACGAATCTTCTTGCATCATGGTTGCCATCACTTTAAGAAAAAAATTAAGGGTTCCTGAAATGAAAATTATGGATTTTGAACATAACTATCGAATCTATCGGCGATATCACAGCTATCCAGAATCGTCTGTTTTAATTATTAACGGAAGTACCAATAGTCCAGACACTATGTATAGTGCGATTTTTCTAACTCAGCCCCACTGGAATATGGGTGTCTCCACGTAAGAAAAGACCCTAAAAATTCAACATCGCGGAGTTTCGGCACTGCCAACCTCATCGAAATGAAACGCGAAAGTGCATGAAGGATACCGACGCGGCGTATTTAAATGAACGTAGTGTCCTTCAGAAATGCAGATTTGCTGAAATTATAATTATTAATGTTGTTTTGACTTATAAATAGCAAATTTCACAATTTACTCATGAAATTGTAATTAAAATCCGGGGAATTGCTTATAACTGGATAAAATCGTATTTAACAGACAGAAAACAAATAGTAGTGTTACCTTACCTAAAAGATAACAAAATAAACAATCATCACTCCGAACCAAGAGATGTGACCTATGGGGTCCCGCAAGGATCTACACTAGGCCCGATTTTATTTCTCATATTTGTAAATGACCTGCCATTAATAATGGAAAACAACATATAAACCAAAATACTTATCCCATTATTAATACTATTATTATTGTTATTGCTGTTATTATTATTATTGACATGTGCACCTGCATATATCATATCTGACTAGTCATCCACAATTAAAATTGTATAAGTGACTCAATATATGTTGTTATTATTATTAGTAATAGTATTACAATTATGATTGTTATTATTAGTAGCAGTAAAATTATATAAACAAGTGAATTTTACTTTCACATTAAACATTACAATCTGGAAATGTTAAATTATTTTGCTATTAAAAATAAATATATACTGTATAATATCTTAATCTAGCTGTAACAAGTATTGTAGTAGGCTATTGACTTATTGTAGTAGGATAATTCCTAGGCTAATGACCCATCTCGATCAGGTTTTTGTCCAGTTTCCCTGGTCCTATGAGCAAATGCTGAGATGGCCCCTTGTTTTGCTTCTGGACAGTAATGTAACTTCACTCTCTCCACCCAAAACATCACTTTGACTCGTCATACACGATTGTAATTGTATATGTGACTTAATAAATTATTATTATTATTATTATTATTATTATTATTAACAAAACAGTACTTTTCGCTGATGACACGAATATAATATTCAAAGAAAGAACAACAATATCCCTACAAGACAAAGCCAATTCTGCCATTGACAAACTAACTCAATGGATCCACCAAAACAAACTAGTCCTAAACAAAGACAAAACAATCACCATGCATTTCCGGAACTCTCACTCCCAACAATACTCACCAAATTTAACGTTAGAAGGCAACAGCATAACACAAGCACAGAATACAAAATTTCTTGGAATCACCATACAATCCAACCTCAAATGGAACTCACACCTACAAGATATTAATTTAAAATTGAGCAAACTTAATTATGCTCTTAGAATAATAACTAGAAACAGCACTATCGAAACAGACCGAACAGTGTACTTTGCGAATGTGCACTCTGTTCTCAAATACGGAATAATAATGTGGGGCCAAGCACCAGAGGCTAAGCAGACATTCAAATTACAAAAGAGAATCATCCGAACAATAACAAATACAAAAAGAACAGAGTCCTGTAGACCTCAATTCAAAAAACTTAACATACTTCCACTGCCTTGTATATACATTTACGAAGTTCTCATGTTAGTAAAGAAAAATCTAATAAACAACAACACACCTTACAAATTTAACTCAAACTTACACTCATACAACACAAGACAAGTATATAACCTTCATCAACCATTGTGCACAAGTACACTATGCCAAAAGGGTACATTCTCTACAGGAATACAATTCTTCAATAAATTACCTATATATCTGAGAAACATAACAGAAATACATAACTTCAAGCATAAACTTAAACACTTCCTTGGCCAAAAACTTTTTTATAATGTTCAGGAATACATCAGTAACTAATATGTACAAACTGATTTCAGGTGCTGCAGTAGGACTAGGTGTAGGAATAGAAAAAAACCTGGCCAAAACCTGCCTCCTGCTCCTCACCATTTCAAGATTGGACAATTATATACTAATATTATTACATTACATGTAGCTGTTACGATAATTAATATTATGTACTATTTAATGTGTTATTTTTACTACTATTATCACTATTACTATTATTATATTATAAGTAGTAGCAGTAGAATGACTGTAACAAGTAAATCTTACTTTTACATTAAACATAAAACTACAATCCTAAAATGTTAAATATCTTGCTACTAAAAATAATTGTATACTGTATAATATCTTAATCTACCTGTAAAAAGTATTGTAGTATAATTCTTAGGGCAATGACTCCATCTCGATCAGGTTTTTATATGTCCAGTTACCCTGGTCCTTTGAGCAAATGCTGAGATGGCCCCTTGCTTTGCTTCTGGACAGTAAATGTAAATTCCCTCTCTCCACCCAAGACACTTTGACTCGTCATACACGATTGTAATTGTATATGTGACTCAATAAATTATTATTATTATTATTATTATTTTAAAATTAAATGTAATACATTTCATTAAATAAATTACAGTTATTAAATTAAATTTATTTTAATTTCCAGAATAAAATATTTTTGAAACTGAAGAATAAATGCAGTAATAGATTGTTATTTTATTACAAAACTAGCAAAAATGAAACTATGCAAAAATCAGGGGATATATAGAATAAGATGAAATGAAATGCAATACTCAAAAACTTTAATTTTCAAACAATACACAAAGTACTGAAATAAAACTATATTTCACTGAACTTAGATATTTTTGAATTCTAATGGTTTTTTATATAACATCAACATATGACCACAATCAAAGCATATCAAAGGAATGAAGAAATCCATTGTACAGAAATGACAAATGCTTGAATTTGTGAAAATAGAATAAATCAGATATATGATTTGATATAATTTGAAGGTTCAGTAAAGAATAAACTTATGCACCATGGGTGATCAGATTTGATGACAAATTGCAAGGAGCAGTCATTAAAATTTCTTGAACACCAATGGTCCACAGCAAATTATATTCACATCAATTATTGAATTTTTACAACAATTTTAGAACCTAATGCCCCTGGGCTTACAAACATTACAAAACATCCCGACATTCACCTTAAGCGATCGGGGAAAACCAGGGAAAACAAAGGAATAAGTATGCTACCATATATATAAAAAATTGAATACAAATATACTTAATCCTCAATTGAATTTTAAAAAATTAACATAAAAAATCAGCATTAAGAAATTTGGCTGACCGTAAAAATTAATAAACTACTTGAAAATTTTATATATATATATATTGATAGCATACCCATCCTCACGATCAGGATGACGACTGAAGGTCAATTTCTAGCATGCATGTCATTAGTCAAAATAATAGAGATTTACAATTTAACAAAAGTACATAAAATAAATCAATGAAATAATATAAATAATATACATAAAAATGCAATTGAATCCTATTTAGAAAATGAAATATCTTCTGTGAAAAAACAGCAACCCTGCAACATAGAATAATTAATGCAGTATCTAATGTCCAATCCGGATAAATTCCATAAATAGGCATGTTATTGTTATAAAAACCAATATTTATTTTAATAAATTCCTTGAGCAAATAGTAATGAGTAAATAACGTTCTTGAAAATAATTTTTAAAGAAAATTAAAAAGAACCTTACCACAAGTAATAGGAAAAACTTGATACTTAACTTTTATATTACTTAAAACTCCTGACACAAACGGAAAACCAAATTATCCAGAATGCTAAGAACATTTGCTTCACATGAAAGTATTCAAAACATAACATGACAATAATATGTACCTAAAAACCAATAAAATTTACAAAAATGAGTAGAAAACCATTGAACTTTCACTTAAAATGAAATATTAATAGCCAAAATGGAATAGTGCATCAATCGTAAACATTAAGCAATTCTCTCTATCAAGCCAAATAATATATTGAAATATGTACTCACTAATACCACATAACTGATTTCCATTTCAACAAACCATCTAATAAAATTATGCATCTTTAGAACTCCATTATTGTATATCTGAAACATTTAGTAAAGTAATGTATGCTTCTTTCACATTTCAAAACTTTAAAGTTTATTCATTTAAATCACTTATCATCTGTACTTCAACTACACAAACTATCTTAAGTCTGAACAGTAATGATTACTTGCATTATGAAAATGATGTAAAAGAAAATGACTAACGGTTAAACAATAGTGATGAACTAATGGTATATTAAATGGTACACTTAAATAGTTTCTTTGGTTTACATCCGAAGGTAAAAGTTCATTCAGGATATGACACTCATAATCAATCTATTAATTCATACTCACTTGATTTACTTTGCAACCAGACTCGATCCAAACAGAGAGACTGAAACACTGGCCGGAACAATTGACTGTAAAGTATTAATTTTAATTTAATAACCTGCAATCACCACCAACTTACAATCATGTAAATTGAAGCATACTTTTTCTGCAGGACAGTGTGGCCCAATTTAACATTAACTTATCTGTGGTGGTTGCTTTAAGGGGGCATAAGTTTTTAATTTGTGGGCACATCTGTAATATAGAGGTAAATATTTAACACGATTATCACTTCTATTCCAAACTCATTAATGTGTACTTACTTGTTTCACTTTGCAACCAAGCTTGAACCAAACACACTGACAAACACTGGCTGGAACATTTGACTGTAAGGTATTAATATTAATAATAACTTAATAACCTGCATTTACCATGAACTTACAATCATATAAATTCAAGAATACCTTTTCCACAGGACAGTGTGGCCCAGTTTCTCACATTAACTTATCTGTGGTGGTTGCTTTAAGAGGGCATAAGTTTCAATTCGTGGGCACATCTGTAATATGTAACATTATTGGGCTGCAGTTAAAAAAATAAAAACCATTTTCCCGCCTTTATATCACCTGGACTTTCAATATATTTTCAAAATGACTGCAACAGTTCTGTGCATTTATTTATGGTTTACTAGTTCATTGCTGTGTGTTTACGGATCTGAAACAAAATACGTAATGGTATATTTAACATCCCTGCGGGCCTTTTGAATACTTTATGCCCGCTCTAATACAACAAAAATAAGACTCATTTGTTTAAATCTATTTATTGAACTTCAGAAACAAGGAAACTCCATTATACGCATCTAAGAAAATGAACTCCATAATAGAAACATTACATGGTTGAATGAATATTAAAATTACAATTCCGAATTGCTCCAATGAATTTTATTTTTTCAGTAGTCACTCGTACTTTACTGTCTCGTATAATATTCTCTTTTACAGACACAGATGCTTGAGGAGTAGAACTAGACGTCGATGTAGCAACCACACCTGCTAACATTCTGGAAATGTTATTTTTGGATGTGATTTTCCAAATAGCTTTCTGCGATTGACGCACTCTTCCATCAGTCATGCCGTTTCAAGGTCATATTCGCCCCCCTGCGTCTGCCAGAAAGTTAAGCAGAAGGTCGCCGTAAGCAATTGCCTGTATACTTCTCCGCATCCGCCAGACACAAACCATCCATCACATGCTCATCTAAAAGAGACACCAACTCACCCCGACGACAGCCACCAAATATTCCAAACAAAAGAGCAGCTTTTAGCACTAAATACAGTGAGTGTCAAAAATATTGAAACACCTCGGAAATTTTAGAATATGAATAAGTTTCAGGTGTAAAATAAAAGACAAATTAAAAATTGTTGGTCGCATTAAAAACTGTGTATATTTTGTAATTGATATTGTAATAATCCGGTCTTTCCAATCAAATTTCACGCCCTCACATTAAGCTTACCACTGTAATACCCCCGTCTTTTGTTTACCTTTTAATTTTAAGAAATCTTAATTGGAAACGTGAACGTGGTACATGTGGGTGGGTAGCTCAACACCACGTCCACTGGATGCTCCTGAAAAATAAGAATACTTACTCTCTGCATTTGTAGTGGGCTGAAAATACCGCTCTACGAGGACTCGGTCGATGGATCTTATACCTACGGTTTGGTTACCAATAATACGAAGGGAATAATTTGGAAGTACCTAATTTCTATTGAATGAAACGGGAATTTATATATGCACGTAATGACATGAAGTGTCGTACGTCTCTTTTTTTATTCTTAGAAATTTTTCATCAATCTCTTACATGCATTATCATATTATTAACTTGATAATTAATTATCCCTATTGATGGCCATCTACTAATTATTACAATTTTAAATTTTAATTATTGCTTTAACCAAATTTGTAATTACTCTTAGGGCTTGAACATCAAAATGTAACTGTTTTATGTCTTTCTCAAATTCGGGCTTCGCGGAAATACTTCCTTGTCCTTTCGGCGTCAGCACACTTGGCAGTTGAATACCAATTCAGCTTCACAGCACCCTATCTTCTCCTGGATTCCGGTGTCCGCTTCAATCCACACTCTGTTAATTAATTATTCTAAGTAAACTTCCTACGATCCCGATACTCCTGAATTTTAACTATGTAGTTCTTGCACCGAGTTCCAATCTCAAAATTAAATCTTAAAGATGATTACTGTTCGTACATCTTGATCCTATCACGCGCCAATCTCGAAAAACTATAACTTCCAAGTACACAGTCAAACATCCGATCGCTACAATGTCCTGACACGAAGTGTTGTAAAAATTCCAAAATGTTATATCTCCGTTCTTCTTTTCAAAAGCCTCTTGTTTCTATTCTTGTCCCATAGTCCTTCTCGTATTTATAATCCCTATGTTATTGCTAATCCATCAATAAATGACTAGTCTCTTGTCAACAATGTTCCTATTCCTTTATGCTGTATTTCGTGATAATTTATTAATAAAACTATTTTCCACATTCTCCCATTAAATATATATATATATATATATATATATATATATATATATATATATATACAGGATGAGTCACGTAACTTTAGCACCTCCTGTAACTTTTGAACGGTTGAAGTTATTGCAATGCAGGTTTCACGAAAGTGCATGAGGGAAAGGGGCTAATTGATACGTGCATTAATTTCTATTTTATCACTTGTATTTTACGAGATTTTTTAGGTAACTTTGTTTTTTCAAATGGAACTATACATATTTTTTCAGTCCACCATGACGAGCGTAAAAAGACAAATCCAATGATGTACATATTGTCATATGTTAGATAAGGATTTTTTTGATTAATTTTGATTTTTGCGACCGGGGTTTAACGGACGTTTTGAATAGTCCACCACACAAGGTCATGCAGCGCTCCACCAGCACACGTGCGCCCGGCGAAGGGAAGGGAAGGGGAGGGATCTTATTTGAAAATACGAAACTTATTTGAAAATACGAAAAGTATTCCAAGTATTCACAAAACCATTGCAGTTTTTTCCTGAACTGTGCTTTCCATCCTTCTGCATTTTCACATTTTCGTGTTTCTTTGATTGAAGGAATTAAAGGATGGAAAATAAGAATTTGTCACAAGTTTGTATTGTAATAAAATTGTTTATAACTTCAACTCCATTTAATGGGATTTCATAAGATACGTAGTAATGGGATCTTGAAACAAAGCACAATAAGAATAAATAATTAAAACTGTACAAAAATATATTGTATATTTTGAGCAAACAATTTCAATGTTAATACGAATATAATAATAACTTAGGGATAGAAATAATCTTATTTCAATAAATACTACTTAAGACAAATCCGTATTTTCAATCCCTAAGAAACCCAAATTACTGAAAATGGATTAAGATGAAAAGGAGAGTTCAGGAAAAAGTGCAACAGTTTTGTGAATATTTTTCCTATCCTCAAGTACTTAAATCCCTTCCCTTCCCCGACCCCGCGTTTGCTGGGGGAGCGCTGCGTGACCTTGTGGGGCTGACAGTTACAATGAAAATATCCGTTAAACACTAGTCGCAAAAAAATCACAATTACTCAAAAAAATGCTTATCTAACATATGACAATATTTATATCGTTGGATTCGTCTTTTTACGCTTGTCATGATAGACTGAAAAAATATGTATAGTCCTATTTGAAAAAACAAAGTTACCTCAAATATCTCGTAAAATACAAGTGATAAAAGAGAAATCAATACACATATCAATTAGCCCCATTCCCTCATTCACTTCCGTGAAAACTGCATTGCAATATCTTCAACCGTTCAAAAGTTACAGGAGGTGCTAAAGTTACGTGACTCACCCTGTATATTATTATTATTATATATATATATATAAAGACAGAACTGCACTGACTTACAGCGCGATAATCTCTGAATCTACTGAACCAATACTGATGAAACTTTTGTACAAGCTTCCTTTAAAGGTCTGGAGTAACATAGGCTATGATTTACAATCACAAACCTTACTATATTCACAAAATAATTACTTTTCCGGACATTTTTCACCTGGCTCTACATCACAGATTCAATAGTGGATCAATGTCAATTGTTTAGCTGCTCGCCACCAGAGGATGAGGTCTGAGATCTTCTACTGATTTCATCAATGTACAGAATTGCTTATTTAGAGGACTGTTTGTTTATTTTTCACAGTCATTTGTCTAACCCGAAATAATTCTGCATTTTTTCCGGTTTATTTATAAAAGTAACTTGAATATTGATTTTAATTGCGTGTAGGTGTGAGTGCATTAAGTGTACAAGAGACTAAATGTTTGGAAGATATAATTTTCTAATGGATGTGGTTAACATTGCCGTAAAAAGGTATGAGTGCACACATGTTTCGTTGTAGTAAATTAAGCATAAGTATTTGCAGGTTAGGCAAGTGACAGTGCGATTTACGTGTTATTCTGAAACTGACGGAGGGATGCATGTTTTAGATAAGTGTTTTAATATAGTAGCGAGTACTTTTGGGTGTTGAAGGAATTATTAAATTGATGATAGTTCGGCAATAATAGAATTTTTAGTAAAACCGCAGTACAATGAAAGTAAAACAATATTGGTAAATGGGTATTTGGAGGAATTTAATGTATGACAATGCTGGTTTTGAAGGTTGTTATTTTAAATAGAAAAAGTGTTGTCAAGCCGAGAGCCACTGTGAACTCGGTTTTTTGGAGATATTATAATCGCATAAGTGCTCAGTGGCTCCTTTCTGTCAGCCACAACTTATCAAGGATCCTAAAAAGGTACTAGAATTCAATTAAAATTCCTTTAATTATTTCTAGACGTCGATTGATGCGGAAAGATCAATTTCAAACTTTCCTTTCTAAATACGCAAGAAGAAAAAATATGAAAATGGTTAAGTTTTATAATATGGCAATTGATTGAAAGTATGAATATAATACATAAAATTCCACAAACAGAATATACGTAAGTACATGAATTTTAATTTTTAGTTTAGATTTGTTTATTATTTTCAGTTATAAAGAGAAAGCAGTTTGGGGGTGGGAACCCCATTAGGACTAAAATTTAAATATTTTTAGTGAGAAGTGTTTTAGTGTTTACGGAAGACCAGGTATTTCCATATTGGAGCAAGGCAGAAAGAGGCGGGATAGAGCGGAGGGAATATACAGTAGAATATAAGAAGGCTCTGCCATAGGGCGAGAATAGATGGAATCCCTCTTTCTCTTTAATACAAAATTATGATAAATACCCCGGCAACGCGGGTTTCTTCATCTAGAAAAATTATTATACAGAAAATTAATCTAATATCTAAAAATCCATGTTTGTTGGTTCGTGCTTAATGCGCTGCAGTAGCAGGCATCCTATTGCGATAAAATGTCAACATATTGCTTGCACTTTCGGAAAGAACATAGGCATATTACAATTATTGTAACTCCACTAGATGGCGCTAGAGCACATGATGGCATTTCAGTTAAATGCAATTCCCAATGCACGTGCGCTTTATTGTTGCTGGGCGTTGCCGTGTGCCGTGGGGCGAGGTTGAGAAGCACACAAGGAACAGGCGGCGCAAGTTGATGACAGGAAAGTGAAAAAGAGACAGGGAAAACAGAGAGAGGAATAAAGAGCGAGGGAAATATTGAAAGAGAAGGAAATAGAGAAAGATAGGGAAAATAATGAAAGAGAATGAAATAGAGAAAGAAAGGGAAAATAGCGAATGAGAAGGAAAATAGAGAGAGGGAAAATAGAGAGAGGGGGAAGTAGTGGGGGGAAATAGAGGCGGAAATGGAGAGAGAGGAAAATAGAAAGAGGGGGAAATGAGAGAACGGGAAAAGGGTCAGAGAGTGGGGGAAGAGAGACACAGAGAGGAAGAAAAGAGACAGAGGGAGAAAAGAGACACAGAGGGGGGAAAGAAACACTGATGGAAAAGAGAGTGGGGAAAATGAGAGAGGAGGAAAAAGAGGGAGAGTAAGAGGGGAAAATGGAGGGGAAAATAGAGGGGAGAGAGGAATATTTACTCAATTATTTCTTCTGCGGCAGCAACGCGCCGGGTACTAGCTAGTGTGTGTATATATATATATATATATATATATATATATATATATATATATATATATATTCTCATATTTATACGTATTGTTTCTCACGCCAAATTACATACCGAAGTGCACGAAAATTGAGGGCTTTTCCGATGCACTTCAATATCAGTAAACAAAAACATAACCTAACCTACACAACGATTTAAAACAAAGTTTACAAACTTAGAACGTAAAATAAGGAAGCCAAAAGTATTGGACCACCCAACTGAACAGCGTTTAAAAATTAAATAAAATTGTAACTGCAAACAAATTAATATTTGATGAGATTTCCTTTGGCATTTATAATGGCTTCTAAAATTCTTGACATTATTTCGACGAGCTTCGCCGTCATATGTGGTAAGATATTGCCCCATTCATCCTAGAGTGTGCGTTTAAGAATTTGTTTCTTAAAAAATCGCCGTTCCTTTTTCCTAAAGTAACGCTTGCCCCGAAAGATAACTCATGCCCAATTCGGACTTTGTTTTCTATCTCGCAGAAACTCGCTAATCCACCAGCACTCCTGAACCCGTGTTGTCCATCGTAGAGCTATTTTCTAATTTCCCATTCTTTCGTAATGTAACTCCCAAGTAGATGCTCCATAAGCGTGCAGATCACTGACGTAAGACTTACCGGCCTATAATTGCATAATTTAGTTTTGTCACCACTTTTAAAAATTGGTACGACAAAAGCTAATTTCCAATCTTGAGGTAGTTTTGAATTATTCAAAGACGTGAAAATTTCTAATTATGTACGATAATATTGCCTTTCCTCCTATTTCAATTAAATCCGTAGAAATGTCGTCTGGACCCCTTGACTTCCAATTTTTCGTAGACTTTGCTTTCTTCCATAGAACGTTTACTTCAATATTAAACTGATTCGCAACCGAAGATCCTTGAATACAGGTAAATGGATGGTCCGTACTATTTTAGAAAACCGAACTGAAATACTTATTAAATGCATCCGCTTCTGCCCGATTGTCAGTAATTAGCGTGTTTCCATTTTCGCGAATAACTGGGATACCCACTTTATTTAATTTCCTTCTACGAACATATTTATAAGGAACACATGGGAATAATAAAAAGTAATGTATTAAAAATTTCGAATTCCTCTTAAGTTCGGTTTCCGACTTCTTCAATTTGGCTATTTCTTCTTTGTATTTCTTTAATTCTATTTTCAACAACAGATTACATTCCAGCTCATGAATTTTATTTTTTAGGATATTAAAGTCTTTAGGTGAAGTGCCAACGGTAACATTCAAATAAATTCGGATCATGTCATTTTCGCAGGATTTTTCTCGCCATTGTAGACATGACTTCGGCCTGAACATGGGAAGGTGCCACATCATTTCAAGTCATATAATTTTGAATCAAGATTTGTTAATATACACAGTCTCGTTTGTTTATTTTCTTTAATAAATCTCGTTTGTTTATTTTCTTTTTAACCAACAGAAACAATACCCTCATAAAAGAATCAATACCACACAACATCAACAAAACACGATATCATAAAAATCACAAAAATCAATAAACATATTATACCCAAACGTTATTACGAAATAATGAGCTCAATACTGTGGCCACACCCATTACATTGCAATCCCCCCCAAAATGTTTCCAGTTTTGGCTTTGCAAACTATTTATTCTCCCCAAGAGCAAAGAAATCAAAGTCATTAACTTCACTGGAGTGTTGCAAAACAAAAAAATATTCCACTTCCCTTTCGTTGTTAACGAAGCAACGACCGGGTCCACACACAAGATCTCACGCCGTCATGCGTAAGAACTCTGCTCCACTGCTGCCTGCTAGCGCCGAATTACCAGTGCCCCCCAAATTGGCACTGACCACGGCGACGATATGCAAAGACGCGCTCGAGTCTGCTGCACCTCGGCACACCTCGTTCGGCGACACCCGCTTCGATTTTTCAATGGTCGAAGTAACACCAGTTCCAAACATTAGTAGAAAAACTTTCAAACTTCACAAAACTCAAAATTATGATCGCGCGTGGCATAGCTTTATATATTACTACTAAAATAGTTCACATCACACGGCATACAGTTCCGCCACCTTGCGAATACAAGTCCCAAGGAGCAACACCTTCTCGAGATCTTATAAGTTCGCGTGTTAAAATAATATCACGAGTGACGCGGAGTACAACTCGCCAAGAAGTTATTCACTCCTCTCACAGTTTATAATAGTTCACTAGTACGAGTCCAGAAGAGAACACTTCATCAAAAAAATTACAAATCCAAAATTTAAAATTGTTCTTGCAACAAGCGACGCGGATTCTGCCTCTCGCTACCAAGCTATTCACTCCGTCTGACCCCCATTGTTGTCCTAAAGCATTTATAACTTTTTTCCGAACAAAACAATAGCGCCTCTATTGTCTTCTGCTTTATAACTTATAAAATAGTTCATTATTAATTTCTAACACTTCCTGGATTGTCTTATTATATTGTAAAATTCCCAATTAAAATTTCGTATCCATTCCACTTCTTAGACATCACTTTTCTCGCTTCATTTTGTTAAAAGAATGCTTTTTCGTGCGTCTCATGCCTACAAACATCGCTCGTTTATTTCTCAATTAACTAATGTAACGTAATGTTTATCTATTAATGTTCGGCGTCCTAAAATTGTGTCACCACGTTTATAATTTGGCCCGTATTCCACGGAATACTTTGGTATATGCCAAATCTCGGTAGACACACTAGTTTTCGTTTAATTTATTAATATATCCAAACTTTTCTAAAGTGACGTCACGACCATTGTTGTTTTTGTTCTTTAACATGTTAAAAGTCAATGTCGTGATCACAAAACTCGCGATATTATGCGTTTCTGTGACCCGATTTTGCTGAAACAAACTTTATTCTGTTCCTTATAATTTTGCGCGTTGACTAGTAACACGCAACCATTAATTCCCCACTGCGTTCACATGTTCGCCCGAAATACTCGTTTTCTCTTAGATCACCTTCACTTGTTTTTTCTATATTCCGCTCTGGAAGTTTCTACATAAAGTTCTATACCCGGTTCATAAACCAATGGTCACTTCATGTTATTTACCTATTTCATTTGTAATAGATGGCTAAACTATTACAACTCCCCCCCCCTAGACGTCGGTCACTCGCTGACGTAGTCACGATGTACCGACTTCTACTACTCTAACTCAGCAAACTCGTCATGTCTTGATCAATTGTTGGCCCCAGTGGCACCTGCTACGCTTCACACTTGCGGTCCTAACCCCTGCCTATCGTACGTGCACCTGTTGCACCACCTTGACCGTAGCACTACCTATTGTACATTCACCTGACACAAATTCGCGAGTTGTCACCTGTCGCACTTTCACTCACTCACTATTCCAATCTTGCTTTCTTGCTGATAAACATGACTTACATACTAAAACTACAACTAAAATACACTTACATACTTAACACAACAAAATATACACTTAACAATCGTTCTTCTATCCCCCTTGACTTCTATCGTTCAACCATTTCTTTATACGGTTTAATATTAAACCAGTTTTGAACCCCACAATCATGTCCTTGGTTCGACAAAACAACACTTATTGTCTAGTAGCTTTTCAATTACGTATGGGCCTTCAAAGATAGGAAAGAACTTCCGAAACAATTTCTGCTCGGACGATGACGAGTGAGGCGACTTCACCAGAACTTCGTCACCTACGCGATACACCCCCCGATAGAACTGCCCTTGAGTTCCTTTTCTACGACTGGCTGCCTTCTTCAATTGGTCATAGATAATTTGATGGTTTCCCGTTATCGCCCACTTGAAACAGGACTGCGCCCAGCGCCGATCCGCTACTGTCCGTCTGCAAGTACATTCGCCTACGGAAGTCGGGGTAACGTACCACGTACGTCTCTTCAAAAGCCCGTAGCAGCTTTTCGTAAGCTTCCTGGCATTGTTGCGTCCAATTCCACCTGTTCCCCTTTCGAAGCAAGTGTAACAGCGGCACTACCTTCTGTGAGTAGTTCTTAACAAATCGAGAGTAATAGTTTAAAATACCGAATAATCGGCGAAGTCCACGGATATTCTTAGGCGGTGGCAACTTTTGAATCATTTCCTTTTTACATTCCTGAATCTCGATTCCCTCACCGGAAATTTCGTGTCCCATAAATTGTACTTTAAGTTGACAAAACTTACATTTTTCTATATTTAATTTCAGGTTGTAGGTTCGAAAAATCTCAAACAATTGCCTTAAATCTCGCAAATGCGCCTGTAAATCTGGTGAAAATAACACGATGTCATCCACATACATTACTAACGTCTCCCTCAACTCAGCCGGGATGACGTCATCCAAGTAGCGGATTAACGCCGCCCCCGAGTTCTTCAATCCGAATGGCAACCGTGTAAATGAATATACAGTTCCCTCGAACCTAAAACTGATATATTTCTGGGATCCGGATTCAACTGCGATTTGCCAATACGCTGACGAAAAATCAAGGGCGCTAAAGATAGCCGCCCCTCCTAACTTCACGATCATATCATTAATGGTGGGTGGTGCTTCGTAGCGGGGAATCGTTACGGCATTCAACTTCCGTGCGTCGAGGCAAATCCTTATACTGCCATTCTTCTTTGCCACGACTACTAATGGACTTATATATGGGGTGATAGCCCTCTTAATGATACCCTTCTGTTCCATTTCAGCTATCAATTGTCGCACTCGTGCCCGGTGCGCGTATGGAATAGGGTATTGCTTCGTCACAAACGGTGTAGCATCACTGATCTCCAACCGAAATTTATAACCTCTCACTGCCTCTGATAACCCCTGAAACACGTCTACAAACTTCTCCAAGAGTTGCCGAATTTCTTCCGGGCCGTTCTCTTTGTCAACGACACCTTCCACAGCACGTTCCACGCCCTGGAGAACCTCTTCCATCGAAGCCTGCACTTCGTCCCCATCGACCGCCGCCTCATCATCTTCAGCGACCACCAAGCCACCACCAATACAACCTCGTAACCGTAATGTAATTACACCTGTGCTTACGTCTACGACGGCTTGGTAGGCCCTTAATGCGTCCATTCCGGTGATAATCTCGCGTACGAGTCCTCGGACCACTATTGCCGCTACCTCGATGGTCAGTCCCTCCACGCAGAATTCCAACCAAACTTGTCTTCCCGTGGTACTTGCTGCCTTCCGGTTCGCCATCACGACCCTTAGCTTCCGCGTTGGTAATTCAACCAGCTCTTGTCCATCCCTCTTCAACTCCTCACACAATTCTTCAGATATTGCACTGATGCTACTTCCCGCATCTACCAGTGGCGTAGCGTCAGGGGACGCTGAGATGCTGAGCATCCCCGTATATAAGAACCTTAAATACTGTATTGATAATCTTACAAGTGGTCTGTTGAGCGAAACACGTTTTGTATTAATTTAAAATTGATTTCCTATGATTGAATTCGGCGGGCTGTTGAAGCTGGCCTCTGATTGCTTGGATGCTAAAATACTTCAGCGTCTGCCGCCAGATTGCGACGAGCAATGACGCGTGCGCAGATGGCGAGGTCCCCCTCTCCCCTCTTCACCCCTGGCCCAGAGAAACCCGACTGCTTTACGCTAGCGTCTACTGCGGAAAGAAGCTCGTTTGTGCACGAGAGCGCAGCACACTTCAGGCGTTCAGTAAATTATCTTTCTCTCTCTCACTCGGGAGTCCCCGCTTGGTCATGGGTACAAACTGTAGAAATAGTGCCTGACTACTATTTCTTAATTAATATCCAAGAAATTGTATTATCTCTTAAATAGATTACATATTATTTAAGTCTGCAATGTATAAATTAACAAATGGTCTTATTGCCATTCGCGTATAAGAATTAAAGCTGAGCCATTGTATAATTTGCTTTCAAGACATCGGCAGCCCTGACTGCTGTGAGGATTTTGTGGGAAGCGCCTACACCGTCGTAAGCAATCGAGATCGTGGAAGTAGTCCCAATGTATCTGCCTTGTGTTGCGTTCGCCTGTTAGACGAAGTAGTTGATAGTGACATTTTGTGTGTTATTGTTGAGCATCCCCAAACGTGTGAGTCACGCTACGCCACTGGTATCTACCAACGCATACACCTGTCTCCCATAGCACGTGCCCTTCAACACTAAACACTTGCTCGGCTTCGCACCTTCCATTGTTTCTTCACGAAGCAATTCATCTCCCGCGACCATTACACTTGTTGTTGCTAGTACCGTAACCTGATTCCCTTCCACGTCATTTGGTTCGGGCCACCCTCCCGCACCAAAGCTATCTAGTTTTCCGGCCTTCTGTCTACATTCCTCTTTGCTTCCGATTCACCTTGGTTCATATCTTGTCGACCCCCACCATTTTCTTTTGGTTTTGGTTGCTGTTGTGACGGCCCACCTTGTGGCTTACCTTGTCTTGGCGCTTTCTCTCCCGTGCGCACTTCAACCGCGCATACATTTTCCTGTCGGTACTTCGTGCCGTTATATCCATTCGTACCGCCCCCATTATTACCAAAGCGTGACCTCTCATTTGGGGAATCTTGGTCATTTCCATCATTCGTCTGATCGAACCGACTAACACGCTCGATCAGCTCATCTATTGTTTCCGGCATATTATTCCATAACAAGTTACGGACGTTACCCGGCATCTGTCGTATCAATATTCTAATAATTTCAGCGGGATCGAAATTCTCGCTACAAATCTTGAACGCGCTTACTTTGCGCGTCACGAAATCGCACATGCTTTCTGCAATTCCCTTCCGGTACCTTTCCGACATCAAGCGATATCTTAACTCGAACCGATGATGCTGGATCCAATAACGCTCTAAGAATTTCCCCCTCCACTCTTCATAACTTCTCGGAGTCGGTGTAAGAGCCTGCCACCAATACTGGGCCTTCGAACTTAACGCCTCTTCTACGAATCTTAATTTCATCGTCTCAGGCGTACCGTTCACAAGAAAATAATTTTCTAAAGCCGTTAGAAAAGAATACGGCTGTTCCTTGCTTTCTCCGTGGAAGCGTAAATAATTCGGGAGTGCCGCGTGACTGACAACGTTCCCAACATTCGCAGACCTCTGCGCCGCGTACATACGTTCTTCTAACTCAGTTACCTTTTTGGAGAGCATTTCATTGACACTTCTTGTTTGTTCTAATTCGTCCGGCCTCAGATTACTGATTTCTCTTTGAACTGTTGACGTAATGTTCTCGCCTATCCCGTTCACGGAATCCTCGAGTAATATTAATCGCGCGTCCTGCCGTTGTGTTGTTTCTTTAACGACCTGCATATTTTTGTTAATGTCATACAACTGGCGGTGATGTCCGTCTATCACCTGTTGGACGGCTAATACGGACGACTTGACTTCGCCCACTTCTGAGCTAAATTGCATATTAACGGATTCCTGGACTGCGAACCGCGATTCTATCTTTTCGTCAGCGATTTTCGCGTCGTTTTCCAACTTGGAAATCTTCGCAAACGTCTCGGTTCTCAAGCCACTGACGTCGTTCCGGATTGCCAATAATGCAGAATCTAATGACTCCATTCGGCCCTCTAATTTACTCCCCAAACTGATATTATTCTCTACCATTTGCTGGCGCAAATTAACTTTACTTTCTTCTATCTTGGCTTGCAAATTGTTTTCTCGACGGGCATTATCCGATTTTATTTCTGCCATTAATAACTGTAACATAGCATTCAGACTCGACTCTGTAACGCCCCGTTCTTCAGCTGTGGTACGCGCTACTTCACCGGGATCATGACCCCCATCCCCCACTACCTGACCGACAGCCATTTCGTTCGCGACTAACGCGACATTATCTTCCCCTTTGTTAGCACATTTTGCTCGGCGCGGACAAGTTCCTGCGACTTCCGACCACCTGGGCACTCTTTGGAGTGCTTCCCGCTAAATTATGGGAGTTCCATGCTAGACCAGGGTGTCATGGGGGCGCCAATTCCAAAATTCGCGCGTCCCACTTTAAAAAAATCCATCATCAATCAATCAATCAATCCATCAATCAATCAATGAAATGGAATGAAGACATTAATTAAATCATTGTTTCCCCGCGCCTTGATGCATGTGACAGTTCTTCCGCCGCCCTGCCAGGTTGCAATCAGCTACCCTCGCCGCCGACACCGGTGACGTCACTACATCACCACCGTCACCACCGCCGCCACCAACACCATCGCGCCGTCGCGCCCGTATCTCTCCCCCCGCCTACGTCTGCCCCCCGCCGCCAGCTAGCCGGCTGCCCGCCCCTCTGCGCCCTGCCCGGGGTCGGAACCCGGGGCAGCGCCAGAACACGCGCGGACAGCGGGCGACACAGCTGGTGGAGTGTGGGCCAAGCGGAAGGAGCTATGGTGGACCGGGAGCATGAAGCATCCACGGCGGTGAAGGGCATTTTTCACGCTTTCTGCATTTGAGACCCTCTACTAGACAGCGGTGTGATTTGTAGGAGCGGTGGCGCTGTGACAGTGGTGTGGTTCGACAACCCAGCCATGTGTGCCTCGTAACCTTTCAATGTTACATTCATTTGGTTTTTGCTTGCTGTGTTAGTCAGGTAGCATCGCTTGGTCAGTGTGTGCCTTTAATTTTGTGTTTCGCAACACTGCAAGAGTTTTGTGAAATTGTTAAAGTTTTTTTTTTGTATTCTTTGACACCCTTCGACCTCCAAATTTGGTAACCGCTGATAATCCTCACCATCGTCACAAGCAGATATCGTCTCGGAATCAGATCCTTCCCTGATGCTAATTAGTTTGCCACTTCGTGTTTCCATTTTTGTTATATTTCTTTATCACGTGCTAGCTATTAACAACCTGTCCTGGTTTCCTACCCCGGCGTTGCGTTTGCTAATCACGCCCCACGAATTGGGCGCCAATGTATCGAAAAACCCCCTCTCTCACTGCTACCGATATCGATCACGCCCATGAAACGGGCGCCAATGCAACGAAAAACCCCCCTTTCCTATTTACTAAAACGCCCTACGAACTAGGCACTAATGTAATGAAAATCTCTCCTCTCAACTCCTATTGTTGATCACGAAAAACTTCCTTGCTTATCACCTGTAATATCTACAATGCACACCACTGTGCCCCCCTTTTACTATCCGGAGTTTTCCTGTTTACATAAATTTATCAAGGCGGGCCGTGATTTGTTCTCTACAGAACACAAGCGCCACGCCAATGCAGGGACCAGGATCAGCTAGCTGTGTGATAAAAACACCGGTTACGTAACTTCAAAACGAGAACTCAAAATCTCGTTTGTTTATTTTCTTTTTAGCCAACAGAAACATTAATACCCTCATAAAAGAATCAATACCACACAACATCAACAAAACACGATATCACAAAAATCACAAAAATCAATAAACATATTATACCCAAACGTTATTACGAAATAATGAGCTCAATACTGTGGCCACACCCATTACATTGCAATCCCCCCCAAAATGTTTCCAGTTTTGGCTTTGCAAACCATTTATGCTCCCCAAGAGCAAAGAAATCAAAGTCATTGACTTCACTGGAGTGTTGCAAAACAAAAAAAATATTCCACTTCCCTTTCGTTGTTAACGAAGCAACGACCGGGTCCACACACAAGATCTCACGCCGTCATGCGTAAGAACTCTGCTCCACTGCTGCCTGCTAGCGCCGAATTACCAGTGCCCCCCAAATTGGCACTGACCACGGCGACGATATGCAAAGACGCGCTCGAGTCTGCTGCACCTCGGCACACCTCGTTCGGCGACACCCGCTTCGATTTTTCAATGGTCGAAGTAACACCAGTTCCAAACATTAGTAGAAAAACTTTCAAACTTCACAAAACTCAAAATTATGATCGCGCGTGGCATAGCTTTATATATTACTACTAAAATAGTTCACATCACACGGCATACAGTTCCGCCACCTTGCGAATACAAGTCCCAAGGAGCAACACCTTCTCGAGATCTTATAAGTTCGCGTGTTAAAATAATATCACGAGTGACGCGGAGTACAACTCGCCAAGAAGTTATTCACTCCTCTCACAGTTTATAATAGTTCACTAGTACGAGTCCAGAAGAGAACACTTCATCAAAAAATTACAAATCCAAATTTTTAAAATTATTCTTGCAACAAGCGACGCGGATTCTGCCTCTCGCTACCAAGCTATTCCCCCATCTGACCCCCATTGTTGTCCTAAAGCATTTATAACTTTTTTCCGAACAAAACAATAGCGCCTCTTCTGTCTTCTGCTTTATAACTTATAAAATAGTTCATTATTAATTTCTAACACTTCCTGGATTGTCTTATTATATTGTAAAATTCCCAATTAAAATTTCGTATCCATTCCACTTCTTAGACATCACTTTTCTCGCTTCATTTTGTTAAAAGAATGCTTTTTCGTGCGTCTCATGCCTACAAACATCGCTCGTTTATTTCTCAATTAACTAATGTAACGTAATGTTTATCTATTAATGTTCGGCGTCCTAAAATTGTGTCACCACGTTTATAATTTGGCCCGTATTCCACGGAATACTTTGGTATATGCCAAATCTCGGTAGACACACTAGTTTTCGTTTAATTTATTAATATATCCAAACTTTTCTAAAGTGACGTCACGACCATTGTTGTTTTCGTTCTTTAACATGTTAAAAGTCAATGTCGTGATCACAAAACTCGCGATATTATGCGTTTCTGTGACCCGATTTTGCTGAAACAAACTTTATTCTGTTCCTTATAAATTTGCGCGTTGACTAGTAACACGCAACCATTAATTCCCCACTGCGTTCACATGTTCGCCCGAAATACTCGTTTTCTCTTAGATCACCTTCACTTGTTTTTTCTATATTCCGCTCTGGAAGTTTCTACATAAAGTTCTATACCCGGTTCATAAACCAATGGTCACTTCATGTTATTTACCTATTTCATTTGTAATAGATGGCTAAACTATTACAATATATATATATATATATATATATATATATATATATATTGAAAATATGTAGTTCAAGCATTAAATACTTGAATGATCAAAATTAGATGTACGGTCTCTCTTAACAGCTCACAATTTCTAAAAATCACCAGTAAAGCGAATTACTTAGCAGAAGCAAGATTGACAAAAAACTGACATTTAAAATTTAACTTTTCTCATCTCAGTGCGGTAAATGAAAAATATAGTAAGTACTAAAGATTGGTTGTTTTGTTTAAACTAGATCATTTCCTAGCTGAAAGGAGTAATTTACAGTACTTATTACAGTAATAAATTATTATTTATTGATATTTTCCAAATGCAACATAAAAGCATTGCGGTTGACAAACAAATTTAGATCACGCAAAATATATACTTTAAGTTCTTTAAGACTATATTACCATTGCTACCCGTATAAATAAAGTCAAGGGTTGCGCGCGCCGCCATCTTACCTTCTCCCGCTTGGCTTCACTTGCAGGGGCAGCACTGCCAATCTAGTTATATATATATATATATATATATATATATATATATATACATACATATATATATATATACATATATGTGTGTAGAAAACCAGGTTCTGAACCAAGTAAGTAATTTTAATTATCTAGGAAACGATATATCATACAACTACGTCAGAGACGTAGAGAAGAAACTCTCGCGGTTCCAGTTAATGTGTGGGACCATACGAAGAACCCTCGGTAAGAAAACACGAAAAGAAACACAGTTAAAATTCTGTAAGACAATGGCCATACCAACCCTGCTATATGGTAGCGAATGCTGGGTTTTTGAAACATAGAGAAATGAGCAGAATACTGGCATCAGAGATGAAGTTTCTGAGGGCAGTAAAAGGTTGTAGAAAAGCTGATCACAAAAGAAATCAAGATATTCGAAAAGAGTTAAAAGTTGTATCAGCCCTCGATCAAATGCAAAAGTATGAAAGAAATCGGACTCACATCTACACAGAATGGAGAAGCAGCGCCTTCCTCAAAAGGCCTGGAATTATCGACCTCTTGGAAAACGAGATCCCGGAGACCAAGAAAACGGTGGACCATCGAACCGGAACAGGCCGTAGGGCCTAGACCGTGAAGATGATGATGATGATGATGATGACATTTTCTGTTTTATTATCCGATTTGAAATTGAAATTGTTCCCTAAATTCGCGATATTAACCACAGCATTAGATATTTCTCTATTCGTGTAATTATAAAAACAGTTGTTTTTATTTATCTTCGAATATTGATTGGAATCGTGACCTTCGTTTGCTTTGCTCATCAGGTTTTCAAGTTTTTTAACCTTACTATTAATATTATACCAATAAATGTATTTAAGACGATTAACCTGACTTTCATAAAATTTCGTCTGACTTTAACAGAAACTTGAAGTTATTTTCTATTGTAAACAATTGTTTTTTGGCTTTTATCATTTCCCAATGTTTATCTTTTGCCATCATGTTTAATATTTCAATCTTAATTTTTTCGTTTTGGGTTTCTCTATATTTTTCGGATATTTAAAGTCATAACCAATTTTTACCAAACTGTTCCTTAAAAATGTAGGAATTAATCTTAACATTCTACACTCTTTAAGGAACGCTAAATGAGCCTCTATACACTTATATTTTGTATTTACATTCAGCCAAATTTTTATTTGTGTCCTTGTAGAAGGTCCCATCCTCACTAGAAAGCCTTCTCTTCTTTCTTGTTCATTCCTTCGTTGCATTGTCGAATACATGGTTTCTTCTAAGATGTTAACAATGTTGTAGTCGCAGTTATATGTGTTTTTTTAGGACGTGCACGCAGATTGAGTTTACATTAAATGTCCGTTTGCCGTCTTCCCGTAACATCGTGAAGAGAAAATAAAGTTACAAAAAATAACATATTTTTTATTTCCATGACGAGGTTGAAGAAGCGTAGTTTTCATTAAGTGGTCTTTGACGGGAAATTACACAAAACAGTAAAAACATTTCCATGAAATTAATAACAATTATTAAATGGACATTTGTTAATATTTTTCGTTATATAACAACAGCCGCCTCGGCTAGCCTCTTTTAAAATGGCGACCATTAAAAGTTTACTTGAAGTTTGAAAGGTGTCCTAAAATTTGGATACCTAAGAAAAACAACAATTACATCATTGTAAATTATTTAGAATTGCACTTAACCCGATGAAGGCATTCTCAAGTATCTAACAAGCAAATTCACTGCAATTATTGACACGAATATAAAACCAATTAAATAGTATTTCATTTCCTTTGCAAAGAAATTGAATCGCTCAAAACAGTTTACATAAATCCACAGAATAAACAATCTCTGTATATGTGCTTTCACTGTGTCCCATTACTCGCTGACATGTATTTGTACCAACTTAAAACTGGCACTACACTTATGGGAATAACGACCAGTGGCCGCCGATGGGTTGTAGGGGCGACATATGTGTCCGAACAACCAGACATTTTGTCTCCTCCAACTATTTCTTGAACGGGGGCAAACTATAGCAAATTCGACCAAAATGCAAGCTACGGGGTTTTAATTCTTTTCTAATGCATCTTTGTGACCTAAGATAAAATTGTGCTTACGAAAAAAGATTTTTAAAACATATATCTGTGGCAAACAAAACTAATTTATGAAATCAGATAAATGGGTCGAGAGTCAGCTTAGTTCAGGGCCGCTCAAGCAGAGCAAATCGGCAGCGCGGAGCCGCGTTGTCAGCCGAGAGCGGGACACCGGAGCCCGAGCATTGCACGCCTGGCGATAACCTCTGATACAGTGTCCCGGTAACTCCAGTCGCGGAAACATGGAAGACCACGCGAGCACTTCACAGACAAGAGCACCTACACCGACAAATTTCAATGCAGTATGGGAAGAAAAGTATCTTTTCGCCGACTACGGCAGCTATGCCAAATGTTTAGTTTACATAAAGGGTTTCACTTGAAGAAGTTTAATTTGCAACGACATTATACATTAAATCATGCTGATGAATATGACAAGTACGCTGAAGAAGAACAAAAGGAAGTTTTCAGTGTTCTGAAAAACAATGCCTCACTAGAAGTAAGTTTTGGATGTATTTTGACGTTCTTATGTTGTTTTGGCAGTAAAATAACACAATACAAAAGAATTTAATTTCATTGCATACCGATACTACAACGTGAGCATTTAGGAAAAGAACTTCCTACAAAACCGTTTTCCAAAACTGCATCGGAATACTCCTCGATTGTTAGGTACGTTTGGATCAACATACAACTGTGAGCAATTTTTTGCTGCTTTGAAAATCTGTAAATCTCGAATGAAAAGTACAATTACAGATCACAATCGGAAATGCATGTTACGGCTCAATAGCACCATGCCATCTCTTCCAAATATAGAAAGTATATTGCGAAAAAAACCATTTAAAACGTGTAATTAGAGTATTTCATTTTGCAATCAACTTCATTTTTTATGTTCATTTCCTTTACTTTTAGTATTTTTATTACTAGTTTATTTAATAACATTTTTTGTGCAACCTTTATAATACTTTTCATATTCAACAGCATGATAAACTGTGTAATGTCACCGCTATTAAATTTCTTTTTGTTATTGAGCACTTGTTTTGCAACTAAACATTTGGCATTGCCGGCGCAATCTGCAAAAAGATACTTTTCTTCCCATGCTGCATTGCAAATTGTCGTGTTTTTAATTTCCAAATCACACTAATATGTTTATATGTAGTAACTGTTCCAATAAATGTTACAAAAGTATTTTACTGTTTTTTTTTCTGTCGTAATATCCTTTCCCAGAGCAGTGAGACTTTTTCATTCCGAACAACGTAAAATACCCCGTAGAAATACGACGCGACCCACTGTGCCACACGCCACCGATCGATATTTGAAGACGTCATTAGCTCTTTCTGCGGCGGAAGAGGAGAGAACAACCGACTGCCCCTCCTCGGAGCAAATGGTTGAGCGGCCCTGGCTTAGTTAATACGCGCGGACACTTCTGAATGAAACCATTTGACAACATGCTGCCCATCACCCAACACCCTGTACCCCCACTCTTCCTCATGCTTTCATTGACGAAGATGTTCCAGCTAGGGATGGCAAAGCAATAGTCCTGGATGCAACCCATTCTAAAAGCATTGATCATTCCCGTTAGCGGTCACATGAAATTAAATTCATCCATAAACATGTGCTGGTGGTATGCAGACATTAAGCTAGTCTTTTTAGTGTACGTTCAATACTTTTTGCAACTTTTCCCGAGATTGATTTTTCTGGGAAGAGTGCCGCCCTACATGGAGTCCTAAGGCCGCCACTGCTAACGACCACAGCAGTTGACATGCCAGAAAACACTGATCCATCAACCGATCAGGGTTGCCAGACGATCAAATCTATATCCCAGTACCAACCTTCAAAAATCTTGGTTCTTTCAAGAAAATACATGGTACCAATAACTATTTAAATTGGTGTTTCGTATTATCAATCTATTATCTTTAATCGCGCACAGACGTTCGTTAAACTTAACTCGATATAGATTCATTTTATATCGCTAATCTAAATGAAAGATGTGGAATGCTCCTATCCTTTTTTATTATAACATGTGCTAAAAAAAGTCCATCTTATGTCACCTTTAATGTTTTTACGCCAGTGTTTTCACCAATATGATATTTATTTTTAATACATAGTTATTGATGATAGTTTAAAATTATTGAACAAAAAATACTTTACGAATTTAAATAGTACGTCTTCAATTACCGTAGACTTAAAATCGTGGTATTTAGGATACCATGGACCAGGATGGAAGTCATCCTGGTATACGGTATCTTTATTAAAATCCTGGTAAAAATACTAGGATTCTGGTACGTCTGGCAACATTGAAACCGACTCCTATCCTAAGAGTGCGAACGAATTTTTACCAAAGCGAAGACTCACCCTTCAAAGAAGAAGCACTGGTGCGGAACCGACCGGCAACTGGGGTCCTTGGCAGGGATGAGCTACTCTTATAACTCGTGGCTACTCAGGCTAAAAAGGTGAACAAAAAATCAAGGACGCGCCCAGCCGGAACTGTGGGGTCAGCTACGCATAGAACAACACACCGAAAGAAATGAAGGCACCTGTGAGCTTTCTTGTAATCAGAAAAAGACAAGTGACCAGGAATCTGTTGGGAAATTGTAAAGAGTTCCAAGGTTAATCTTGCACCACGTGCAGCAATTTTCATAACAAATCAACGCGTGCGGTGTTTATACTTCAGTTTTTCTTTCTTGGCGCACGGGGGGTGTCATCAAAATGGAATATCTCACTGTATTTTGCGTCGCTCTCCGTTGTGCCGCCAGGAATCGCATGATCGCCAGCTCTGTTCGATAAAGTCGCGATCATGCGACTCCTAGCGGCAAAACCGAGAACGACGCGACATACCGTGAGATATTCCATTTTATTGGCACCCCCCCGTGCGTCAAGAAAGAAAAACCGAAGTATAGGCAGCCCATTGTTTTTTGGAGATTTCCTAAGATTTCACCCAACACGACAGTATTTCCAAAGAACATCAAAACAGTATTGGTTTTCATTTAAAAATTGACGGATAAATCTTTTCAGTTGACGTGAAACAATGAAAATATGTTAACATTAAATGTTATCTGGTTAGACTGAAACGGCTCTTACTGGCACTGTTAGAAAGCTAGAGATACTAAAAAATCACTTACTTTCTCTCCTTTAGTAATGGTTATGTATTACTACTCAGACCACCATTTCTTTCCAAATTAACATCTCAGTTATAATTTTATGTAAAACTCGTTACGAATCATAGAAAATATGGTGAGAAAATTAGTTTCAAACGTCACATTTTTTATTCAAAATTTTAAATGAAATATATTTCTGACATTGAATTATTGAATAAGGTTTGCAGTGTATTCACGAACATATCCGATGAGTTTTTTAGCTTTACAATATTCTTCGTAAGCAGTATGTGAAAAAGAAAAGTAATTAAAAGTTAATACGATTCTCCAGCGACGGCGGCGGCAGCGGCTTACGCTTCGGCGTGATGTTACCAGCGTTGCTTTCAAACCCCTGGGGACTATTTGCATGTACATTTTACAACGCAGTAACACTGCGTTAGTAAGCAAATCTAAATATAACGAAAAATATATAATAGTAATTATTAAACATTATAGTGTTGTAATATTTTCCACATATACTCGTTTTAACACGAATTACACATGACTCCTTTCTCAACATTTAATGCTATTTGCTTTTAACGTTTTTATACCAAAAATATTTTCTCTTTACTAATCGAAGAACAAACGTTTCGTTTTCATCTGCTTTCAGAATTCAACATGTAAATGGGTTAGAGTAGAGATACCTGAATTTATGAGAACGTTCACAGAATACATTTCTCCTCGTACGTCAAATTCCTTTTTTTCTGTTTTTGACGTTAAATAAAACTAGTGGTGCTACAACAGCACTTACTTTCCCGTATTAGAGGAAACAGCTAAGTAGTACTGTAATATTGCACTTTATGCGCTACTAACATCTTCGCTTGGAACTCACTATTTCCATTGCAGTGTTGTCAGAACTATGTGAATTCTACAACTTCACAAAAATAGAATGCAAAAGTTTTGTAACCCTGTATTGGAAAAAGAAGCCTGATACCCTGAAAATATAGAAATGCCTTCCATTGGGCCATGATTAGGGAAGAGTATTTTAAAACCATGCAACAAATTCTCTACTCACTACAAATGGTACAGCATTTGGTGCAAAACTAAATATTTGCCTGCAAATATCAACATAAATTAGACAATTATAACTCCTTTTCATACAGCTCCATTAGGTCACAACAATGACACTAATTCACAGATATTCGCGAGCGCAAAGTGAATTCCATTGTTGCAGACCCTGCATTGTCGCTATTCTGAGAGCTATTAATTCTTTTTACTTATTTCAAATATTTCAAAATAAACAATTTCTAATATATTAATGTGTAAGTCTATAAGAAAGTTCGAATGTAAGAAACGAAGAAAGAAATAATATACAAAATTGCACATTCTAATTTACGACGCATTCAGCTGTCCGAAGCGCAGTAAATTTACAGCGGCCTATTACGTTTGTCACAAAATTAAAGAAAAACTACTCGTATTTTGAAAAAATTAAGCATGACCGTATTTATTTTATTTATTTATTTGTCAAAAAACAGAAACAGAATGGCACAGACTTTCCCGTATTAGTTTTCTATTTTCCTGGGTCTTCGCTAGCTATTCGGAATTGCCACATACTCTTTCTTGCCAGCTACCATCTATCATCGCCAAAATTACATTTTTTTGTCATTTTCTTAATTTTTCGGTTTCCTATTGGTAGAACAGAAACATTAATTTTAGAATATTAAAGAACACAAAAACCTAGCCGTAAATGGCAATTTTCTTTTAAAAATTATGTGCCGTTTAAGAGAAAATGGCGTTTTAGCACTACTAAAAATGCGAATTTTGAAGCTCATTTTCACAGAAAATATTTGAGTTTTCAAAATACTTTATTTGAAGTTATTTGAAGCACTTACACTCACAAATATAATCATCTTTACAAATTGCGGATAATGTGCATATTAAAGATGTGAGAGATCTTTAAAAAAATTTACATTTATATAATTTTTGAAAAAAAACAAAAAAAAACTCAAAATAAACTTCATGCTATACTAATGAGTGTAATTAGCACTATCCGTTACAAAAGTTTCAAGAAAAAAATTGCAGCCATATACGAGAAAATGACGTTTGAGCATTTCTGAAAATGCCGAAATTTGAGCTACTTTTCACAGAAAACGGTAGTGTTTTCGAGAAACTTTACTTGGCATTATTTAAAGCATATATACTCGTAAATATAATAATGTAAAAAAATCGCTGATAATGTAAATATTAACGACGTGAGAGACAAGTAAAAAATTTACATTTTTGTAATTTTTGAAAAAAACCAACCGATAGACCAAAATGGCTTTTATGTCATTGATAGAGTACATTTACCACTATCCCTACCAAAAGTTTAAAGAAAAAATTTGGAGCCGTTTTTGAGAAAATTTTGTTTTTGTAATTTTTTAAAATTGCACATATTGCACGCAATATTGCACGAAAACTACCAAAATTGTGAAAAACATTTACATGACCTTTATTAAAGAACTCAATATGCAGAACAAATTTTATTTGAAGAAAAAATCTCTCTCTTCAATTTTGTAGTTGGAGAAAGACGCCGAAAAAAATTCAAACTTTCACAATTTTCGAAAATTCAGAGCTGTACGTGAAAATCGGACCTATGCCATGTTAAAAAGTGTATTTTCCTCTATTCATACAAGAAATTTAAAGAAAAAATTTGGAGCCGTTTTTGAGAAAATGTTGAAATCCCCGGGGGGCTTCATATGAAATACCCCCAAATTTTAAAGAATCTTTTTCAAAATCACAAAGCTTCGACTAGAATCAGATCGACTGGGGGATATTAATTTTGAAGAAAATCGACCGAACGGTTTAGGCGCTAGCGTTGACCACAGACGGACAGACGGACGGAATGCCGTCAATCGATTTTTAAGTATAAAGAAGCAACAAATCATGGATTTTGACCACACCACGAGATAGAGGATTTTTTTTCTTAATTTAGCAACTGGTTTTATCCACTTATTCGTTTTCACGGCCCGGCAATTAATTTTTTTCCGCCGAAAATTGGCCATTTTTTCGCGCAGCATTACATAACTTTCCCTATACTACGTATATCACTCCGTGTATACGTACGTATACGGGAAAGTAAAATGTAAATAAAAAAGGCTTTTTTAAAGGTTGCATGTGTGACAGTTCACATGGTCATGACAAAAAAACATATTTAGGAATATTTTTCGTAAAGAAACGTAATGGTATTGTCGCAGTTACAAACGACGGCGTGGAGGTGGAGGAAGATTTGTACGTTATTACGCGAACAACGCAAGAAAAGAGAAACCAGAGCAAGCAACAACCATTAAATAAGGACATTTGAAGCTTTGATGTGCCAGTGAGCAATAGATGCAAGGATAATGTAAATTTTACAAAATTGTAGTAACTTTAAGTGACGTCAGTAGACAAGTGATTGGCTATACACCATGTAAGTAATGGGCTAAGTCACGGGAGAAATAAATAAAAACAGTTTTGAAGCATGTAAGGAGGCGGGACACTCAAATAAATTGCGCATTTATTTAAGAACTATAAATGAATACGTGACAGAATAAGGGAGAAACCACAAATTTCGCCATGAAACAATGCCGGAGACAAAAGTCGAAAAAGAGAGTGCTTTTGTTGCGGAGTTTAGATGAATGCACGTAGATAGTCGTTGAAATGGTGTATGATTTTGGTAGAGAACGCGTCGAGGCTCGAACGTGTTGAAAAGACGTTTAGACTGTGCTGAAATTTTATTGTGAATGAAAATGATGGAGATCCAAACCTGTGGGACTTTGGAGGAGAGATGCTGATATAACTGATGACGTGCTACCCAACGTTGCTGAAACGTAAAAAAAGGAAGTGTTCTGATTTTCTTTTGACTGACTGGCGGTGCAACTTTGTAAGGAGACCAAGTGGTATAGTTTGACAACGATAAAAAGAACCGATAATTATTCAAAGTAATTAAAGGGGAGGGGGAGTCGAAATTACTTACTTTATAAATGTTGAAAACCAAAAACAATGCATTAAATTATTTTTAATATGGTGCTGTTGCCATTGAACTACTCTGTTAAAAATTGTGTCGCTTCATAGCTTGGAAACTAAAAAGTGACTATCGTAGTCATGACTTTAAAACGTTATTGATTTGTATAATTAATTGTTTTTGCCATGTAAGAGTGCAAACTTAATTTGTCAATTTAAAAAGGCACACGAATGCTTTGTAATGTGTTTTAGTTAGTCATAATAAATTATATTTTGAAAAGAATAATCATAATATACAAATGAGCTAACAGATGAGAGGGGAACTCCAGCTAGTCGATTAGTCCACTACGAATTGAAAACCAATATGTATTTTGGTTTAAGAAGACTGGCTGGGTTTTCTTCAATAAATATGAAAATGTTAATAAGCACAGTTTGAATTTTCCCTACAACCACAACCTAAAGTTCTTTGTACAGGTCACACAAGCTGGTGAGCAGCCCATAATTTGTCCTGATCACAAACACGACAGCCAAAGTACAAAGAATACGCAAGTTTTGCAATTTCATGTGTTTTTGTTCTTTGAAGTTTAGGTGTAAATCTTCCACGAACGTAACAGACGTTTTCGGGTTGATTCGCACACGTTCATGTGGTGAATTTCACTTTATAAAGCTCACAGAACTGTAATGTATTGATGTATTTGAGGCACACGCAAACCAGACACGAACTTCAGGTGCACTGCGGTAGCGTTCCGCGTGGGAACGACTGACCCAGTATCTGCCACCCCGGATACTTGTACTTGTAAGGTAACGGATAAAAATAATTCCTTTCGAGGACTGCTGCGCAGTAGGAAATATGAGGGTGCACTTGACTTGTTTTTAAAATATCCACCAAGACCACTACGTCCTATTCGTAATTGAGCGGACCACCAGACGCGAGAATAAAGATGACAATCTTCGAATACAGAAGATAAAAATACACGGAAACCTAATTTTGTTGATACCTCATAAAAGTGGCGTAGATGAACTGAACAAATATTTTTAAACAGATTTTATGCGTATTGATTTTACATATCTTATAGGAACAATTTAAATGTTTTTGCATTATTAGCGAAATACGGTATGATACGGTATAATTAAAAACTGTGACCTGATATGACGTTTTTATTGTGATATTCGTAATATACGTATAAAATTGAATATATCACGCACTCTACCGTCCTGGAGGTAAAAAGCGTGTTCCCTAGTGTTATTATATTGCACATGGTATTCGATTTATCCTGTCCAGACCAGTCCAGACCGTTTAACATTGAGTACCGTCTCTGAGATATACTCTTTGGTCAAGCAGCAACACTCTCCGACTTCAATCCTCGGATTATTGCGGACTGCTGTCGCTAGAGCGCACTGTTGTCGAAAAAATCAACTTGTCTGCATCATAGGCTCTTTTCACCGTACGATACGAATCCCTGCACAAACGGATAGTGAGCGTCGTCTGTGTTCAGAAGAGGTTCAGCAACGAGTGGGAAAGAATTTTTTTGTTGCTCTGTGAGGTAAGCGCCAACTTCCGCGAGTACTTCCAATTAAATTCAATTTTATTAGTAAATTGTTTGCAGGATTATCCTATTACAAATTGCGGTGTGTATTCACAGCCCAGTCAAAAACAATTTCATTGCAAATACCTTCTGATACAACAAGTAGTTAGCACAAGATACAATATAAATAATACAAGTACAACTAATTTAATAACAAAGCGAGTACGTTCACATATACATATTTGAAAAAAAGTAAAATAGGGTTATAGTGGGAAGAGCTTAGCTAGCGCCGTAAAAAGTAATTCTTTTATCTTTCCGCTCTCGGTTTGGAAGTTCTGAGAGGATCACACATGTCGAGAACTGCTAGAGATTATAAGGACTCAACAAGAGCTCAAATATGCCTTTAACAAGGGTTCTTAGTGGATCATTTGTTTGTTAGACAACAGTTGTTCACACGAAACGGATTAAAGATTACAACTGGTTTCAATATGATTGCAAATGAAGGTTTCTTATTTGTGACTGTTTACCTCATACATTAATGTTGTGTGGTACCACAATATATGTATGGAAAAAAGGTGTAGATCTTTTTGTAGAATTTATTTAGAATCTTTTTGGCTACGGACGATACTTGAAATACGTTGGAAATCTATTCTAATAGATTGTATCAATGTGCCAGAAAGAGTGTGTGTATATCTGTTGATGTATTAATGTAAAAAGCTGGAACGGTTTGTGAAGTTCATGCTTTTCAGGTTTACTTGCTCAAATGCAGTGCTCATATATATATGTTGGTCCAGTTAGCAGTTCACCATTTGTATTAGAAAGAATGATAAAGTGCACAGGTAAGAAACCTTATCACAGGTATTATCCACCATTTAATTCATTTGCTTTGGGAGAATAACATTTCCGCTCTAAATTAAACATGCGAATTGAAAGGTATTCCTAATGATAGATTATTCTAATGTTTAATGTTGTTGCTTGCTTCCCTAAAAATATTATATTAACTTGCCCAGCGTTCATAGGCATTTTGAAGTAGTTAGCAGTGTATTATTTTTGTTAATATGGTGAAAGTAAGACACTTTATCACAGCTATTTTCATCATCCTTTAATTCAATTCATTTGTTTTGAGAGAATTACATTTCTGCTTTAAATGAGTGATTTGAATCGTAAGGTCATATTTCTAGTGATAGATTCTTCGAATATTGAGTGCTGTTGTTTGCTAAACTAAAAAGATGCTTGTCAAACTGTTTTTTTTGCAGTGAAAAAGGGTTCATTTTTTAAAATTGTGTTGTTTGTTTTCTATTATTGGTCAGTAGATTTATGTATATATTTTTTGTGATGATTATAATGTACAAATAACTGAGTAATATATCATTTCTATGGCAAATCAATGGTCCCGCTTTTTTTATTGTCTACAAAGAGGTATCGATATCCACATCCAGAAAATTTACCCCCGAGTATGAGTATAGAAAGCCATGAGTTTAGAAGACTTTACATTGCCGATGTGCAAAAAGACAGCCTTCAAACTGTGCATTGATAACTAGCTGCCATTCCTAAAGTCTGTGTTGTTGCTTTAGTTTCGAAAATAAGACGATTTACATCATTACAGAATACGATTGGACCATCTAAGGAAAACATTGCTCTAGATCTTTGCTTCTCGATCTGTAATGGGAAATACGGACATTCTTCTCTAACATATTTTTCTTTCAGTTTCGATTTTAACAGTTCTGCTTAGACTTTGGGTAAAGAAAGATCCCTAATGAGATCATATTGTATACATTTCTATGTTTCTGTATTAGAAAGCTCAGATCACATTTTGCATCTGAAAAAGTTTCTTCTTCAAGACCGCTACTCGATGCATTTTCAATTCCTTGAAGTTCATTTACATCATACGGAGGATTTAGAACCGGTAACTAGTCATTAGACACTGGTCTTATTGTAGACTGCAGTTTCTGGTTCACTATGCAATTTTTATTTTTGCTGAGAAACCTTTAATATGGATATAGAAAACATAGCAACCATCACTGTGGTTAGTTGGCTTACGCGAAATCATGGGAGTGGCAAAAGGCGTAGAAAATTTCGTTTTGTTTTTGTTTTTGCGCCCACCTCCTAACCCTGTTGCACATGGTTTGCAAATAACATGCGGTGCCCAGCTTTTATCCTGATCACTTAGCGGGCATCCAAAATGCAACTGGTGTAGTTTCTGATATAGTGGGGAAATCGTGTGCCTCTGGGATTTTGGAATAAAAGACAGTCTTCTGTCATAAACATGACAGAAGTTATTTGGATGATTGTGACACGTGCGAGAGATGATATATCACTTAACCTGTAACACAACAAAATCGTTGATCGACTGAGAATTACTTACGCAAATACTTTGTATTTTGGAACACTTTCCACCTTGCGCAAGTAATCAATGAGTTCATGCGTCAAAGGAACTTGCGAAATGGAAAATATCTGTATTGAAAAGTTACCTGGAATACGATAAACGTAGTGCTCAATCACCTTTTGCGCTGAACGAAATGCACACCTCGCGAGAACACTGATGCATCACTGTCGTAGAACTTGTAATATATGAGCGTATTCAGCAGAGTCCTCGCCGCTTGCTCTTCATCTGCGTGGTCGCTTTTCAAAACGCGGCTCCGGGTTCGATTCACAGTCGAGGCAAGACTACAGTGTGCGTTTCCCATGCTATGTCCCAGTATATGTTGCTAGGTGACGACGAGAAAATTAACTTCTCAGGTTCAGAAGACCGGAATGCGGTGTGCGGATGTCTACGTGCTAACCACACGTTCCCCTTAACCCATGGCCTTGAGGCAGGGTCGCCCATAGGCCTGAGCCCGTTCAGGGGCTGTCGCGCCAAGTACGCTTCGTACATATACTGCGATTTTTGTAGGAAGAGCTCTGAAGATAACTCAAATCCCATCTTCGCGATGGAATATGTCACGGCATTTCGCGTCTTTTCTCGGTCTTGCGGGTAGAAGTCGCATGATCGCAATCACTGCTTCATACGGTCGCGATCGTGCGAAATCTAGCGGAACGACTGTGAATGATACGAAATGCCGTGACATATTCCATCGCGAAGATGGGATTTGAGTTTTCTTGAGAGCTCTTCCTACAAAAATCGCAGTATACATACATACACATTCAGCAATGGACACACTTCTTTCTCGTTAGAAGCAATCGCGGAAACTCTGGTCTGATGCTGGTTCTGAAGTTCTGGTCAGTTTCCAACAGGAGATACTGTCTTATTTTATCTCTGCGAAGGGCATGGATATGATTTGTGTTACGCATCGCCAAGGGATGTCCACCGAGAGTTTCCGGAAACAATGTTCCGGGAGAACAATAAAAGTACTATTACGGAGAAACTGTATGTATGAGCGAAAACTGAAGCCATGTTTGAAATCAACACCCTTGACTCTATTACATATATTCCCCGCAGGGGGTGGGATCGTGAGCGCGTAGGTGAGCACGATCCCGGGTGAAGAGTTGGAGACAATCACCCGGACCCTCAGTTTCTTGCTGGCACTCATACCGTTAGCCTCAAGGTGGAGGCAGTGAGTAGGCGATGCTAAGCTCTTGGTTGACGGTTCAACCCGGCAACCATTTGGGCCCCTGGCTCGTCGACCTTAAGGCAGGATTGGGTGAAGGCGTCCTCGGGTACTCCGGAATCCACAAATAGAAGTCCGGCGGGCAATTACATACCGTCAGGTTGCCTTGGTTACGGAACAACCCAGATCGATAGCCTGAAGGTGCAGGCAGTGGGGAGACGGGATGGGGGCCCCGATCCGCCCGGACCTTAGTTCGGGTGGCCCTCAGATGGGCTCTTGGCTTCGTCGTGGCAGTGGCCCAATACGCTGGGCATATAAGAGGGACTTGGTGTCCCGACGCATGTGAGTGACGCGTGTCATACAGGCGACATAGACTCCGGTACTAGTCCGGATAGCTACTAGCTCTGAGCTGGCAGGGCGGCCTTAGACCCAGGCGTTGTATGGAGAGGTTGCCGCGAGGGCAAACTGCGTTCCGGCGGGATCCGGATATTGTTCCAAGGGGGTACTTGTATTAGGAAGGCATGGAAGGGCAAAGTATTTTGATCTATAAGCACGTAAAGAAAGTGCAATTATTGGTGGTATTGTGGAGCGTCTTTACGCAAATCCCGGGCAACTCTATGTACACCAGCTTTGTAGTAGAAGCATGTGATAACTAAATTGACGAGAAATAATGGGACTCTTAAATTATAGTGCGATTTTTGTAACTTTGCCCTTCAAGCCCGTCTTCACGATGGAATATGTCAAGGTATTTCGCATCTTTCTCGGTCTTTCCGCTAGATCACGACCGTATGAAGCAGAGTCCAACATACCGGTATTAGGGGCTGTAGCTAGGGACTCTAGCAGAGTTTGTGATCATGCGATATCTACCAGGACGAGATAGAAACACGCGTGATATTCCTTCGTGGCCATAGGGGCTTGAGGGGCAAAGTTATAAAAACCGCTATATAGTTCCTTATATTGGGGAAGCACGAGGGCCTACGCAACTGCACATGAGTTTGATGAAATAAAAGGAAACAAGTATACTTTTTAACATTTTTATTGGTATTCTCTGAGCGTACTGAATTACAATATTCAATTATTAAATTACAAATTTATCTTAAACTATCAGCGATCAATAAAGTACTAATTTTTTTCATATAATTTTTTCATGTTAAAACATTCTTCTCTTTTTGTACAAATAACAATTTAAAGAAGTGTACTACCGACAAAAAGTCGACCGGTTTTTAAAAACTCATCCATCCAAAATTGCCAATAAATTATTTTCACATCGTCAATGGAAATGTGCATTACAAATGAACTCTACCTAAAAACTGTGAATATTTAGGCCATTCCATTAATTCAATAACTCACATTGATCCTTTTTCTTAGATGGCTTATGTACAAAACAAAATGAAACTTTCACGTTTTTGTTTATTTAATTCTTCACAAATACAAAGTTTCGACAACTCTCATACATTGTCATCTTCAGGCTTCTTTTTAAATATTCATATATCAAAATTAACACTCAGACCGCGTATATAGATTTAATTTAAATGCCACAACTGTTGGCAACATTGATACAAACTTTGTTTCCTTGAATACATGAGAATTAATTAACAATTTTTCCAAATCAAAACTATCTTTCATATACTAACCACCTCTTTCGTTCAACGGTCTCTTAATCCGTTAGTCGAAAATACTTTGTCGACGGAATGCATTGTTACTTCATCACTTTATTTCATTTCATTCATTTTTGTGTAAGAGATAATTTTCGATTTTCTAACTTTATGTGAAAACCTGTAGTACTTTTCAATAAAATATCAATAGTTAAAACTGTTTCAGTTGTTCCTGGTAAAATTTTGTAACTTCTCAATATCTTGCTAAAAATAGCTTTCATTACTAACATAGCAAATTTTTGCCCTGAAAACAAAAATCAAAGCACAATATATATTTCAAATAGAGACTTTTTGTTACAAGCATTCAAGTTCTAATAAAAATGTAACTATTTGTCTGTTTTATTTTGCTTCTGTGTTTTTCACAAAAAATATTATATTGTTTCACCGAACTGCGTGTGCATTTCACAGAAGATACAAAAAAAAACTAACTCACCTATACAGTTTCTAGGGCCTGCACTAAAGGGTATAAACGCATAAGGGTGCCTTCCTTTAGCCCTTTCTGGAGTAAATCTATCAGGATCAAATTTTTCTGGTTCAGAATAATAATCTGGATGACGGTGAATGAAATATGGAGCAATAACTATAGTTGTACCTGGCAATAAGGTAGATCCATCTACAACAAAAATGAACAAAATTAAAATGGATGAACAAATAAGAATACTCTTAATTTCTGTACTTTAACTTGTCTAAAATTAAATATTGTTTACTTCTTTGAGAGACGAATTTTCATTTGTTTCTCAAATTGCAATAAAATTGTTCAGAATGAAGCTTCATTTCAAGAATTACTTTAAAATTTGTGGTTATACAGAATGGCACAGACTTTCCCGAATTAGTTTTCTATTTTCTTCGGTCTCGGCTTGTTCTTCGAAAATGCCGCACACTAGTGCCAACTGTAATCTAACGCCACCCAAAGTACTTTTGTCTTCGGTTTCCTAATAATAGAACGGAAATATTATTTTAAGAATATTGAAGAACAGTAAAACCTTGTCCTAAATGGCAATATTCTTTGGTCTAACGAGTGTATCCTCGAAACAAATCACGGGAGACATCAAGTGCCGTGTTTACCATTCAATTCTCAAGAATAAGAAATAAATATAAGATACGTGAGTCTGATGAGAAAACCATTAAATTCATGTTTGTTGAAAATATCACAAATATCATTGAGGTAGTACGTGCAAGCCACTAATCAAATTCTCAAAACATGCTTTCTATCAACATCTTATGACAGTCATCATACGTCGGTGTTGGAATTTGACCTTCCAATACTACGTTTTCCCATAAAAATATTATATATCCAATATTTTACGTTTATGAGGATATTAAATTCATTTTGGTGCATTCCTTTGCTTTTCAAAATGTACACAAATTTTTTTAAACTCCCTCACGCGGGAATTAAGCACTTTTCCAGTGATTTGTAAACATCGTTGCATTTGTGAGTGGAAGCCCTTCAAATGACTTTACATTAAATTTTTCGAAATCTCAAATTTTTCTGAAAAAACGATGAAAACGAGGTTCATATTTCGCATTTACAATGACGCTTAAACACATTGGCTTAAGAACAGCTACAAGTTTTTCAACGAAAATTTCAATATAAGACTAGATTTTACTCTTCTATAATATTTTTCAAGTAATATTTAAAATCTACATTTATGAAACCAAAAGAGCGAAATTGTTTTTTACTTTCCCGTACATATACGTGTACACGTAATATACGTAGTATAGAGAATAATATACGTAGTGAAGTACATAGTATAGGGAACGTTCTGTGATGCTGCGCGAAAAAACATTGCGAAATTTTTTCGGCAGAAAAAATTCATTACTGGGCCGTGACAACGAACTAGTGGTGCTACAGAATGCCGCAGACATTCCCGTATTAGTTTTCTATTTCCTTTGGTCTCTGATAGCTATTCGGACTTGACACATTCCCTTGCCAGATGCCATCTATCGCCACCCAAAGTACATTTTTTTACATTTCTTAATTTCTCGGTTTCCTAATAATAGAAAGGAAATATTATTTTAACAATATTAAAAGACAGTAAATCCTCGTCCTAAATGGCAATGGCGTTTAAATCCTAATGTAAATGCGAAATTTGAAGCTCTTTTTCGCAGAAAATTTTCGAATTTTTTCAACACTTCAGCTAGTTTTTACAAAAAACGATAGAGTTTTCGAGAAACTTTAATTCTCATTATTTAAATCACATGTACTCATAAATATGATAATGTGAACAAATCGTCACTATTGTAAATATTAAGGAAGTGAAAGACAAATCAAAATAATTTCATTTTCGTAATTTTTGAAAAATGATAGGTGTACAACAAAATGGTGTTTATGTCATCTCATAGAGTACATTAGGCACTATCCTTACCAAAAGATTAAAGAAAACATTTAAGGTAGCGGAGGGAGTAATTGACCGTGTACCAGTAGTTGACCATTTAGAACAAAAGTCTTTTAATTAATGAGTGTTTCAGTGAAATACGTTCACAAATCGCGGAAACTTAAGGTCCTGCCCTCTGGAGGTAATAATTGAAAAGCAGAGCGCATTTGGCGGCACGTGTTATTAGTTGGCGAACATTGAATGTTGATGTGTGTTTTTGCCGCTGTATCACGTTGTTTTCTTCCAGAATTTGCTACGCGAGTGTTACAGATAAACCTAACAATAAACTGTAAGTATTTTATATATCATTTTAAAATAATTGTATGTTGAAATAATAATATCTGATAATAATTTTATGAGCTTGGTTGCATGTTTAATATCTGAAAATATTTAGAAGCGTGGTCATATAATGAATCAAGAATTCATAGATTTCTAGTAATTGACCACAGTGGTCAATTACTAGGTGAAACCTTGTTTTTATTGAACTCCTAATTAACTATCTATTTCTTTGTATTAGCATCCACCAAACCATTTCTGAAAGTTCGGCACTCGGCGGAAAGAAGCACTCGGCGTGGATCTTACTTGATTCCGGAGATGAAAAAGTATTCAATATTTGTAATGTAAATATCTTGTAAATGCATACTAAAATTCTATTAAAATATTGTTTCATGTTGTCTGTACTGTGTACGTCAATATAATTTTGTTAATAAAATAACTTCTTTATTTGTTAATTTTAATAATTATGTGGTCAATTTATGGGAGGTCAACTACTGAAAAAACGCCATGTTTGGGTGGTCAATTTCTGATTCAGAATAATTGTTTTGAAAAATCAACCCCAAAAACAGGAAAATGCAGTTTCTGTTAAATGTAGTTGTATTGCATGTTAGTTAGCAGGAAGTTTGGTAAGTAGAGTAAGCTATTCAGATTATGTAATTGGCAAATGTAAATAGTCAGGTGGATGGAAAATGATACATTTTTTGCTTAAATGGTCAACTACTGGTACATTTACCTTAGAGTCTTTTTGAAAAAATCTAGTTTCTGAAATTTTTGAAAATTCCACATATTGCACGCAATATTGTGCGAAAACTACTGAAATTTTAAAAAAATGAACATGACCATTATGAAAGAACTCACTATGGAGAACAAGTTTTATTTCAAGAAAAAATTTCAATCTTTAATTTAATTCCCAAAATCCTTACGATTTTGGGAAATTCAGCGGAACCTAAAATTCAGGAATAGAGCATTTAATTAGCTTAAAATTAGCCTCAAATTTTGGATATAGTTTCGTTGGACGCTGCTAGCTTTAGATGGCTGGTACCAAAGGCGAGAAGCGAGTCACCGGCGTGATGTTGCCACCACTACAAAAGGAGGCCGCAAGGGCTGGCAGTGAATCAGTTCAGAAGTCAACTCGGCAGTGAGCACGGCAGTTCGGCCTCATTCTCAATGCAAACTCAAACGTAAACATAACCTAGCCGCAAAACCTAGATGTGAGTTATAAAGCGAGACCATTCACAATGTATTGACGTAATCGTAGACGTAACTCCGAAAACTTACAGAGTTCGCAAAGCATCAAACTTTTACGTTAAGTTCACGCCGGAATTCTACCGAAGACCAATCAGAGATCAGCATGAAAGAAACAAATGCACCACAAAATCCGCGAGAGGCAAATGAAAGTTCGATTTCAGATTGTGGTCAGGTAGTTTGTGGTTAGGTCAATTCATTACTGTTATGTAGAGAACTAGTTTTCGAACGGTTTTGATGCGAATTGAGAATTCAAAGTGAGAATTCTATCCATTTTTTGTGACATTATCTTGACGTGGTAAATAAAACAATTACTTTCGAGAAACTGCTCGTGAAGTTGGCACAAGAGAATAGTTGTTTATAAAATAAAGGAAATGCGAGCACTATTAAAACTGCTACTCGCATTCATATATAAAGACAAATCGATAGGAAAATCGAAGAAAAAGCCAGAAATCATGGTGAAACGATATTTCCACCATGCTAGAAACGAAGCTTCAATAGGTTGGAATCTCATTTATTCATGCGAAGCGTACGTTCGTCGTTGCGAATGATTGCTTTTACATTTTACTGCTAAGTTTACGGCATTATGTAACGTTTAAGTTTGCATTGTGAAGGAGGCCTTAACACGGGAGGGAGCTACGGCATAATCAGCCGTGGAGCAGTGAGGTGGACGGCGCGGCTAGTCAGCAAGAGTAAAACGACCAGCCATGAAGATCTCGGAGCAGTGTTCTACTGAGACGGGCACCGCGACGGGCTGAGGGGTGGGGGCTGCGAACCGAGCCCACTGTCTTTTCCCAACTCTCCACATGAAACTGTTTATTGAGAGGGAAGAGAGCAAGGCGTATTTAAATTGGGCTCCAAAACATCTTAAAACCCCATATATGACGGTCTGGAAAGACAAAACAATTTCTGTCAAATGAACCCGTAAGTTGCCTCATTCTTTGAATGACTGAATTAAAAATCTAATTAGGGTGGGAATTGTAAAAGGATTTAAATGTTCCAGCTCTCTCTTGTACGAAACCAGAGTACCATGGCACAAAGTATTTTTACTATTCATTAAAAATTGGTATTCCGGCACTGTAAGCCAGCGTATTAACTTTCCATTATTGCGGACCCCGCTTTCAAAGAAATATAATATACAATACCAAATTTTACTTCTTCTTCCAACTCTCTTAGAACCATTGGTATGGCAGGATAAAGTCTCATAGTTTCTTTGATTACTGTTTCTAAATATTTCATATTATGCACATCTTCATCAGTAGCTTCACGATCGGAATCTCCAAAAATTGTGATCTGCTCCTGGTATGCTTTTTCCTGTAAATATTGCAAACAAATATCAGTGCATCATGGTGTTAACAATTTAACATATGAATAGCGTGATAATATTATTATTATTATTAATAATAATAATAATAATAATTACTTAACATGAAATTTGAGACACAAAAAATGTTAAAGAAATCGTGGAGAGACAAACCACTCCACGGACAATATTTGAAACGAATGGACAAGGTGCAGATCAATAAACACCAATCATTTATGTGGAAGGGGAAGAATGAAGCCAGAATCGGAAGCACTTGTAATAGCTGCCCAAGATCAGGCCTTGAGAACACGACATTATGATAAAGCGGTTCTCAAATTTCCCAAGATGATAAATGCCGCATTTGTCAGGAACACGTAGAAACCATCGATCATATTGTCCCAGCTTGTCCAATCCTAGCAAAAACCGAATACCTTAACAGACATGGCAGGGTGTGTAGCTACCTCCACTGGCAGATCTGTACCGCCCTCGAAGTTCCAAACACATGCCCCAATTGGTACGAACACTCAACAAAACCGGTGACATCGGTTGGATTGTGTACAATATTGTAAGACCAACAAATTCAAACGGATCGCACGATAGCAGCAAACGAACCGGATATTGTTATCCGTTATTTTGAGAAAAAATCGTGTCTACTTGTGGATGTTGCTGTGCCTTGCGATCAAAATGTCGTAACCAAGGAGGCAGAGAAACGTCTTAAGTACAAGAGTTTGGAAATTGAGATCAGCCGAATGTGGGGCGTAAAAGCACAGGTCGTGCCGATAGTTATCGGAGCTCTGGGATTTGTTCCGCAAAATTTGTGTAAGAACTTGGCTAAACTTCCAGGTAATTCAAAGGACTGGGAAGTGCAAGAAATTGCTTTATTTGGCACAGCTCTCATTTTGCGCAAAGTATTGTAGAGGCACCGACAGTCCCCAGATCTGCTCCTTAGGTAGCTGGTTTCAACCTGGAGTAGGTTTTATACTCAGCCGACTCATAACATCTGTAGTCGTGACTTGAAGCAATAATAACAGTAATAATAATAATAATAATAATAATAATAATAATAATAATAATAATAGAGTATAGAGGGTAGTTAGTAGATTCAATTGAACCCATTCTGCTGTTTTGCATAATTTGATAACACTATCTAGATAAATGTTCCAAACTGACTTTAGTGCTGAAACGCCTGTAACACATGGACGTCTTAAATTATCTCTCAGAATGTCGCGAACACTTCTACAATGTTGTTTGTAAATAGTTGCAGCAGTGACAACTGCATGAAATTTATTCTTGACACATGTGAAAAAGTCAACTTAAAGAGAGGTAAATAGATAATGTGGGAAACTATTCGAGTTGGTATGTTAACCGTGATTCAAAAACTTAAACCACGCAGAACGTACAAATATTTAGGTATTAAAGGATGTGACATCTCGAACAACACGATAAAGAAGAGACTTCCAAACGAAGTTAAGAGAAGTGTAAAATTCTTCATGTACTCTGTTCTGAACTCCAAGACTCACATTATGAAGTTGGTAAGGATGAAGCCCAGTAAGTCGGGCTGGAGGACCAGACTGATAAAAAAATTAACCACAGACCGAAAACCCAGAATACTGCTTATCTACATCATGCTGCTAACCTACGTGCTGAGGTTAGATTAGGTGCCACCAAGAGAAAGTAAAACCAATTCGGATTATCATCGGGCCATCTTTACGCAAACACTACTCGTTTTTAAAAAACAAATGTGCATTTACTTTTTTAGAGATGACTTTTTAGAACAGATTTAGTTTAAAGCAAAACTATCTATATGTAATTTTGTCGTAATTCTTCGCTCTTTGCCCAGAACGAGGTCGCGGAACGTTGGCCTCTGTGCCGAGGACGCGGAGTCTCCCGAGGCCCGTAAAGTTAGCACAGCAAAGTTTTAAAAAAATATTCAAATTAATCTCAAAATTTGTTGCGCAGAAAATTGTCGTTTTTCATTTGACTTTGCGATAAAACATTCGGCTAACTTGATATCAAGTTAGCACCGCAATGGCAAGAAAACCAAGAAATTACAGAGATAAATATAACACTGAGGTCCGTTCACTGTAACTTCACTCCGCATGTAAACAAACTTTGAGTGTATCCCTCCGCTCAGTAGTTCGTGCATGGCTACGCCATTCGCGCCACGACCATACTCAAATGCCGGCACGTGTCACAGGTAGAACTGTCATAACATATTATTTTCACTAGTACTTCTTTAATACGCCCAAAATAACAGCCAAAATATGCAGATATTTTGCTTAAATATCACAGAACTTACACTTACGTCTGTTCTTGCAAGGTAGCAGTGAAATCCTGTCCAAAGCACGAATTTCAATAGAACATACAGTAACGTTCTTTTAGCATTTGGCAGTCCCGAGCCTTCATTAACTACATCAAAAATTTTATTTTATTTTGGAAATTCCTTTCTACGAAAAAATGTACACATGAATACGAATGGCAGATTAACAAATTCATCTTACTCGCCTTCCTCCTGTTTTCCTCTTCATCTCTTCTTACGAGAAGAAGTTACCTTTCCAATTACTTAATTCACTACACAGTTTTTAAACACTTCTGACACCGACACCTGCAATTCAGGAGTCGTTTCTTCTACCTGCCACAAAGTCATTGACTGATTTTTAGCCGCTAATTATTCAAACACATCAATATCACCTTTTTCTCACCACTTCTCAGGGATTTTCCCTGCGAATATTTCAAACCGAATTATCCCGGGAACTGCTTCAATTATTGTGTTCGATGTGGAATAAAAAATCAACGCAAAGAGAAAACCAACCTTTCACTAACCAAACAAAAATACAGAATTCTTTTAGAACTTTCTGATTCGAGAACGGAACTGCTACTAATAAAATTTGGCAGGAGCGGCGCCGACGGCCAGGCGAACGAACAATATCTCAAAGAGGTCCGTTGGCAGTTAAGGTCACTCTCAATGTCTGATTTTACTTCAAGGCAAAGGAGAAAATTATTTCGACTGGTTGTGTAGAAAGTCAGGAAATCAATCCTGACAATCAATTTGGCCTGTGTTATCTATTCGGACTTCTGCCAGCTTCACACTCTTGCCAGCTCCCTTTTCTTGCAGCCCTAAGTAAATTTATGCTAAATCGGCTACACTTTCCTTCTTTAAAAACTTCTTTTTCGCCACGTACGTTTGCACAGGCGAATAGATGGGAGAAGAACTTTTCGCCACCCATCCTGTAGAAATGTATGGTCGCACATTTACGGTGGAAAATTATGAATCAGAACGTTTAATTTTATACTCTACTTCACCTTGTCTGTGAGTGAATTTTAATCGCGAAATTTGGGAGATTATTTATTAAACTGAAGATGTTTGCTGCTTTTATGGAAATGCATTGTTTTCATTTGAATAATATTAAGAGCCTTTTTTCTCTTTACTGCCAAATGTATCCGCATGAAAGAAATCGGTGACCAGAATTCACTAGCTCTCAGAGCTTTCTTTATCTGATAATGAACATTGTGTACTTCCTGAATACACAAGTGACCAGCAGTAGAGTATTTCAAAACTATGTCATCGATTTGTGGGTGTTTTTTTTTTAGAAAGTCCTTCATTGTCAGAGACATCTGATTATTGTTTTGGGATACACAGCTGTCACTCCACATTATAATATGTTTTACCTTAGGTGAGTTTTGAATTATTTTTTTCAAAATTTGGGAAACGGTATTTGCAATGTCATTTCCAGAATGACGTGTGTCAATTTCTGTCCAAATTGCGCAATATACATCATTGGTTGGGAAAAAATGAACTGTCATGTTAAATAAATTTAATTTTCTCCTATAGAAGAAAATAATTGTTTGCTCTCGGAATTCCTATCACATTTTCTAAATGAAAAGACGTTACAATTGTATGTTCATCTTTGATCCTATGATCTTCCTCTCTTTCCTTTCTCCTGTTTTCCTTGTTATCTGCGTTTTCAGGATATTTTAATTTTAAATCTTTAGAAATATTATTTTTCAAGTCATTAATTCTGTATTCGCATCTGTCCGCTTTTGGCTGAAAGATATCCAAATTCAATTCTTCATTAAGAATATTCCGATATATAGATAATTTTACAAATTGTCATCTTTCGTTTACACAACATTCCTTATAGAGGTACGTTTTCGTGATATTTAAGTTGGTGGCGAGGCTCTCCTTAGTAGTACTAGGTCTACAATAGTGACTCTCTGTTTTAGGGAAAGATTTAATGTGTGCCCTCACTCTGTCGTTCACGTCTTTTGGTATTTTATCCTTAGTTTTGCTACCTCGATCGTCCAATTTTGGTGTTCCTGTTATTTTATCTTTGTGTAAATGTGCATTATTTATCATCCTCTGGCTTATAGAAAGTGTGTTGAGGTAGAACGTCTTACACACAATAATTTCTTTATTTGAAACATAAAACTTGTAAACGAATGTATTCTTTTTTCGAAGATTTAGAATATTTTCTGTTGGATTTCTTTTTTTCTGGAATGGAGTTTCCAATTTGTAAAACGAAATAAATAACTCTCGTGCTCTTCTGGAGTGCCATTCAGAGTACAGTTGTGACGACAAAAATTTCCATAATTTGTAGTTTTCTTAAATTGTTAAGCTTGATGACCTTGGCTCTGTAATTTAAATTTTCTAAGCCAGCTTGATGTTTCTTCGACCCTTGCACTTTTTTTCAACCTGTTGTATACAGGAAAACACAGAAGTTTCGTAAACCAAGTTTTTATTCAACAAATGCAGCAAGGCAAACTTTAACAAACCGGTAACCACAGAATAATACCAAATAACATAGCCAGGTTACCGTTTACTAATAGATGTCTCAAGTACAAAGCCGTTTCGCCAATTAACAAGAAGAGAGTCCAAATACACTATTGCCGGGTCTAAAAATATCGCCTTTTCCACAACTATATCACTTTACACTCCGAACTTCGCTATAACACTGTCTGTCTGCTCGGCGGCGGGGCCCGCTTTTATTCCCCCTGGCGGCATAGCCTCGCATCCATTCCGGGGCTTCGCTAGCTGGCTGCCTCTTCACCTTTCGCCCGGTCCGTTGCTCCCCGCGCTGTCCCCGAGTGCTGGCGGTGCGGCGCGCGATTCAATTCGCCGCGCGCCACCATAACACAATCATTCTTATTACACGATGCCACCAGATTGCGAAAACTTACAACCACAATACAGGGAGATATTGAGTTCTTAAAACGGATTCGGTCTACTAGATACATGCGTTCCTAACGAGGGGTACACTTACGTATTAACCGAAAAGAAGTAAAATCGTAATAATCCGGGTTGTAAACAGGATTTACAGGTAACCAATTTTATAATATTATATCTACATGTGAAGTGGAGTACAAATAGTTTGTGTCGCATAACCTATACATTCGTTGATTTACCAAGACATTCACTCAGGCGTCGTAAGGAATATCCAAATGCCCAATTTTGCCGAACTATTATAAATTCTGGATGTCTGACAATTAAACCCGATAAAGAATAAATAGTTCCATATTTATAAAAGCTTGCAGCTTACGCACTGTTTTGCCTCGGTGTCTCGTCTTCTTCAGTACTGCTTGCCGCATTAGGATCGTACTCAGAACAAGAATGCTAAAAAACAGCACCTTCAATTTCACTTTCATACAACATTGCAATTAAATCTGCTTCTCAAAAGATCTTACAATACCTGGACACTTTGAGCAGCCAACAAGATAATGTCCACATACATGTAAACAGATTGGTTTGTGCGGTGAAGCAGATAGAACGTTTTTTCCCGAACTTGAAGATACATTTTGCAGATAGAACTATTTTGCCTTATCTGTATCTCAGAAACTAAGCTTCTTAGATCAATGTAACTTAAAGATTATGTAAATCTCATCGCTACCATTACAAATATAACATAAAGTCATTTTTGGAAAAAATGTTAGATAGAACCTTTTTACTTTAAGGTCGCGATATGGCATAGGTCCGATTTTCAATAAAACCTTTGGGATTTCGACCACTGAAAAGGTTCAAAATTTTCGATATCCTCCCAGAACTACACTATTACACATTAAGACTTCTTCATGCAATCTAATCTTCAATATTAGGTCTTTTGTATTAGTTTCTTCAAACGTTAGTAGTTTTCCCATTATTTTGAGTTAAATGGTGACAATGAAATACTCTTCGAACCCGAATCTCTTCAATTCACGAGTTAGAGATTTATTTCTTAATGCAATCTGGTTTTTAAAATTGAATTTTGAAATAAATTTAATATACAAGTTTATTTTAAAAACACGAATAGCATTTGCAATTTATCGAGAGAATATTCTGGTGTCACCAACATTCTAATGTACAAAATAGTGTAGTGTCTTCGGGAAGAGTCTTGTAGCCGAGTTGGTAGGGTGTTTGCTTCGAGAGCCAGAGGGCTCGAGTACAAGTCTTGGCCAAGTCATAGTCTCTTTTTATGAAAATGTTTCCACGTGTGGAGCACAATATTTCAAAATTAATTATTAACGTGAGATTCTTATTAAAATTTTTTTAATTTCAAAAATTTAAGTAATATATATTTTTTCGAATCTCTCGGTCATGGTTTGATTACGAATTTTAAGATAAGGATGAAGTGTTAATAGTGTAAAATTTGTAATATATTATTATGTAACCATCACCCAAAAAAACGAAAAAACCAAGAACCTTTTTATTTGAATGTGTGCAGGTTTATTAACTGCGTGATGATAGGTGTTTTTTCTTTAAGTCGAACTTGCTGCAAATGAATTCACTTCTGAATTCTTTCCTGAATATCGGACACTGTCGAAACTCGTCTGCTACATTTCTTCAACCTTATCACGTCTGCCAATCTCACCTTGGATAGAGGCGAAAGGTGATAAGGCTTGAGTGCAACGGTAGATATGAAGCACTGCTAGCCATTTCCACTACGCTGAACCGATACACGTATAAGTAGAATTACCTGTTTCATAGAATTGCGTTAACTGCTCTGCATTCTAATTGTCACACAGAGGTAGTTTATTTAATATTTTTAGTTACAGAAATAGGGGAAAGCAATGAATAAGAAGACACATATTTGCATGATTCTTAACTGCATCAGTTTGCGGAAACGCGTACGTCTGTGTTAGTAGCGCAATAGCTTAGACTCGAGACTGGAGAATGGGGGATTGCGTGTTCAAATCCGGCAAAACTCCAGCAGTTTTTTACGTGAGGAAAAATGAAAATAAATTCCAAATAACCATGCCGAGAACATTGTAAACATTCTCTTCTTTTGCGAGAAGAAACAGTTTTATCACATCACTACGGATTTTTTTACGGATGTTCGTTAACTGTTCGTTCACAAGATTAATCACTTACCCACATTTTTTCATAGGTCTCTTTTGGTTTTATACAGTTACGTTCGTTTACTTTCCGAACTCAATATCACTTCCTTTGTTATTTCTTCGTGTCTCTCTGCGTCTATGAATTTTGTCAAATTCTTTGGATGAAATCTCTTCTCTCCTTGAATCTTAAATTTTTGTATTAATAATACTATATAAAGAAAAATAGAAACAAAATTTTTTCAAACGATACGCTTGGAACTCGCTTATTTACAACTCGCTCTTACGGGATACGACGTCAGTCGTTCGTCTACCAACGTGCTTCTACAAAATTAGCTTTTTGAAGAAGACTAACTCGGCCAAAAATCACCAACAGATAAATAATGACTGAGCAATGTGTCCAAAAGACAGGAAGGTACTACACATTTTTTACTGTTTATTATGCAAAACTTTTCTCCTCCTATTGCAACTCCTATTTGAGAAAACAAGTTTATGGAATACGAGGGTGTGCCAACAATATTTATTATTCAGAATGAATTCGATAAATGAGCATTACCTTAACAAAAGGACCATGGACCATATGCGATCTTTCCTTTTTCTTTCTTGCCACACACACAAACTTACATGCACAACTCTACCACACATGACGAGAGACCCGTCGGAGGCTTAGATCTTGTCACGACTGGGGGTATTGCTATGGTAGGGGAGATACGTGTATACGGAATCTCTGCATGTCGAAGTGTAGGTGGGCGTCGATCTTCGGCTGCGCAAGAGGCAGAACACCGCCACCTCTCGTGGATATATCGTGGACCTTATGGCACTTATGGCACTAATTAATATTTTAGTTAACGCTCCTTAAAACATTAATCAATCATTCAATTAATTGCAATTTGCTGTATTCGTTCACAGAAATTGAAAAAAAATGTCATTTCTCTTACGCTATCGGTACTGCTGACGCAGTGTAGAGAAAGTATCATAATCGGGGGGGGGGGAATAAGGGACTTTTCGACAGAAAAACTTTTAATTGCCGTACCCTGGTAAAGAAGAAGAAGATAAATCCAGAGCGTTGCTAAATCTAGAAAAAAATTATCTAACACATGTCGTCAGAATCCATGTTTTGTGGATACTTGATACCCAAAAATTGATTGACGTCAAAACGACTGTCTGTCTGTACACAACGCTTGTACCTTCAGCTGACTTTCTCCAAAATTGATATTCCCCATTCTAGCTGGATGTTGTCGCGGTCCCTTGAATTTGTAACCGATATTTCAATTTTGGTAAGTACTTTATATGGAACCTGGAGCCTGGCACCTGGAACATTTTAAAAATTTTCAAAAAATGGCAACAAATTGTTGATTAAATTTTGACTTCGGGTAGCGTAAAGGTCGCTTAAGAGAATGATGCAGATCACATTTTCGATAAAATTCTTCATTTTTCAAAAATTGGAGAAATTCAATTTTTTTCATTGTATTTCTACAAGTATAATTATGAACATAAGTGATTTTCTAGGTAAAATCTGTTAAACAGATCTTCAAAGAAAGTCATGTTTACTTTTTTGAAAAAAATGGATATTTTTTCAGTAATTTTGCATTTAACGGGCAATATAAATTTTAAATACTTGCTTTCTCAGAAATGGCGCGAAACGTTTTTTATTCTTCTTTTTATGTAGAAAAGCACTGAAAACCATAAGTGATAAAAACTTCGTAAAGTAAAGAAGTGTGTTTGTTAGTTCTAAGTTAAATGTATTACCTTCCTTCAATATAGTATTTTCTGTCCTAAGGATAATATTTACATCATGCAATAACTACGGCCGCCAACAATGAGATGATTTCCACGAATTATGAATTCACTATGATGAACAGATTTCATTTTTTAAAAAATATTTATAATTGTAGTTGTATGAAGACAACGAAAAAATTGAATTTCTTCAATTTTTTTTTAAATATCAGGCATTTCAACGAAAACTTTTCGATTCTCAATAATTTAAGGTATGATTTTCTACAGTCTCTCGTTCGTCGTCTCGTTAAGAGTTTTAAGAGAAGGATGAAGTGCTATTAGGGGGAAAATGTAATGTATTATTTGTCCATTACCAATAATACGAGAAAATAAGAGTTATTTTTATTAGATTATAAGGGGTAAACGGTTGGAGGGTTGGAGAATAAATTGAGTGACTGTAGCTGTTTTTTTTTCTTGAAGTCGATAAGTATTTCATAGATTTCTAGTTATTTCTTGCTGCAAGTGAATTCTTAAGTTTTGAGTGTCGAAACTCGTCAGAGAGTTTTAGTTCTTTTCACCTCTCCTCATCTCACCTTGCCCAGCGAGTCTGAGAGCCAAGCGACTGCCAGCGAGAATTATAATATAACGCTGAACTGAAGTATGTATAAGTAGACTGTATATATACGTCTTAGGCTAACGGCTTAGGCGAGAGACTTGTAAACGGAGGAACGCGCGATTGAATCTGGTAAAACCTCGCCAGTTGTTTTTTTTAATATTATTATTATTATTATTATTATTATTATGAGAAATCAAACACAATTCCAAATAACAACGTTGATAATCTTCCAAACATTCCCTTCTTTTGCGAGAAGAAACCATTTTTACTTTCCCGTATACGTACGTATACACGGAGTGATATATGTAGTATAGGGAAAGTTATGTAATGGTGCGCGAAAAAAATTAATTGCCGGGCCGTGAAAACGAAAAATTCGATAAAACCAGTTGCTAAATTAAGAGTCGTGTCCGTCTGTGAACACTGCTAGCGCCTAAACCACACATACGATTTCTTCCAAAATGAATATTCCCCGCTCAATCTGATTCTAGTCGAAGCTCTGAGATTTTGAAAAAGATTCTGTAAAATTTGGGGGTACTTTACATGAAGTCACCGGGACATTTACAAAACTTTCAAAAACGGCTCCAAATTTTTTCTTTAAATTTCTTATAAGAATAGAGTAAAATACACTTATTAAGATGGCATAGGTCCGATTTTCACGGATAACTCTGAATTTTCAAAAATTGCAAAAGTTTGAATTTTATTCGGCGTCTTTCTCCAAATACAAAATTGAACATAGACATTTTTCCTTCAAATAAAATTTGTTCATCATAGCGAGTTCTTTCCTTAAGGTCATCATCACTTTTTTGAAAAAAATTGTACTTTTCGTGCAATATTGCGTGCAATATGTGCAATTTTAAAAAATTAAAAATATGATTTTCTCAAAAACGGGCTCCACATTTTTTCTTTGAACTTTTGGTAGGGATAGAGCTAAATGTACCCTAGGAGATGACATAAACTTAATATCGCTCTATTTTATAGTTTTTTTGAAAAAAATGCAAAAATGTAATTTTTTGACTTGTTTCTCACGTCGTTAATATTTACATTAGTGGCAATTTGTATATTTTATTATATTAACAAGTTTAAGTGCTTTAAATAATATCAAGTAAAGTTTCTCGAAAACAACCGTTCTCTGTAAAAAGTAGCTTAAAATTCCGCATTTTCAGAAACGCTCAAACGCTTTTCTCTCATAAATGGCTGCAATTTTTTCTTGAAACTTTTGTACCCGGATAGTGCTAATTACACTCTTTAATATGACGTAAAGTTTATTTTGATTTTTTTTTTGTTTTTTCAAAAATTATATAAATGTATTTTTTTGAAAGAGCTCTCACATTTTTAATATGGCCATTACCAGAAATTTGTAAAGATTATTATATTTGTGAGTGTAACTACTTCAAATAACTTCAAATAAAGTATTTTGAAAACTCAAACATTTTCTGTGAAAATGAGCTTCAAATTTCGTATATTTGGTAGCGTAAAAAACACAATTTTCTTTTAAAACCGCAATGGCATTTTAAAAGAAAATTGCCATTTATGGCTAGGTTTTTGTGTTCTTTAATATTCTAAAATTAATTTTTCTGTTCTACCAATAGGAAACCGAAAAATTAAGAAAATGACAAAAAAAATGTTCTTTTGGCGGTGATAGATGACAAGTGGCAAGAAAGAGTACGTGGCAATTCCGAATAGCTAGCAAAGACTCACGGAAATAGAAAGGTAATAAGGAAAAGTGTGTGCCATTCTGTAGCACCACTAGTTTTCTTTGTAATTAGTGAGTCGCTCTGCGCCTAAAAAATTTGTCAAGTTTTCTGCCTGAAATTTGTCCCTTGCTTGAATCTTACTCTTTATTATTACTAATATGGAAAGAAATAAAATTTCCCGGATGCGATTCGAATTCACTAAGTTACATCTCGATCAGCATTAAGTTACAACTCGATTTAACTGGCGGCAACGTTAGCGGCTCGCTTAAATATCTGTTTCGGCTAAGCTAAGTTTTTGAGGAAGAAAAACTCAAACGTCAAAACCATAAGTCAAACATCACAGGTAGAGAAATAATGTCTGAAAAATGTGTCAAAACGACTGGAAGATTCTATACTTTTTTTACTGTTTATTATGCAAAACCTTTTGCAATGTGACTCCTATTTGTGACACAAAATTTACGTATTTTGTGGTTGTGTCATGTCTTACACACGTCACGGAATTGTCTCTCAGCTTTCAACACGATGAATGATCACTCTTAATTATATTTCCTATCTCCTCCCGCCTCTTTGAGGTCGCGGACAGAATTATGTGCAGACATATGTAGAAATACGTTGCCAATCTCAACCCGTACTACGTAATTAAGTTGAACATTGTAAGATAATATCAATCTGTAACGTTTCTGATTGCATAGGAAAATCTAAATCAAAGCGAAAATTCACAACGTGCGCTTGACTATTTAGACAGAATTATATTTTGAATAAACAGGGTGGATCACCTAAGTTAGCCACAGAAAACATTTTGAAAATGATTGGTGCTATCGACATGATATTTGAGCCATGTTATTGCTGATGTTGGGGCAAAGAACATATTTCATTTTTTTGTTAGTACCGTATGTAATTTCTGAGATATTGACACAACTTTGTTTTCTTAAATGGAAGTATGCAATAATAAAATATAGTTAGTATTCGAGAAGTATTTTTTGAAAAAACAGTGCAATTAGAACTTGGTAAACACCATGCTGCAGCTCGCGTGGACAACTAACCTTGCTGACATCGTGTACGTGAATCGACGCACCTTGTCGGAAAATGCGAAATTTCGCGCATTGCGCGACTTCCTATACTCCTATTGGCAATGCAAAGTTTTGCATGCGCAAGGAATTACAGGTGTTTGAATTGATTTCATTGATTTCCACGGAGATGTGTAACTAAATTCCTTTTTTAAATTTATATTTGGGGAGCCTATCGAATTCCAAGGAAAAAGAAAAATAATGAATAATAGTACTAATTGCCATGTTTGAATAATAGTAATGTTGAAAATTTCAAAATGTATAATGAAAATGAGAGTTATTGTTTTACCTGCATTTTGCACCGGTTGCAATACGTCAGGCTCATCATTTGTTGTCTTTGTAACTTCGCTGACCGGGAAGTCGCAGGGTTCTAATCCCAATTGTGGCGGCAAACCGATTCTAATTACAGATCTAGGTCGAAATTAGTTATTGCTTGAACTTTAATTCCAGCTGTTGGCTGTTGTGATAGGTAGTTTTTCCTGGTTTCTCTGATTCTTGCCCCTTCTCATTCTTTCCTGATTCTTGCCCCTCCCCCTACTTCAATATAAACACAAACTTACATACATGCACAACTCTACCACACATAACAGGAGACCAGTCAGGAGCTTAGATCTCGTCTCGACTGTAGGCGTTGCTACAGTGGGAAGATTCCTGGATGGGGAATACTGGCAAGTCGAAATGTAGGTGGGCGTTGAAACTGTAGTTCCAGCATGGGCGGAACATTGTCACCTTCCAAGATATATCATACGGTACACTTGCATTGTGGATAACACGTCCTAAAACTCTAAACATTCAATAAATAGCAATTCACTGTAGTCGACCACGGAAAATTGAAAAAAAAATATTTTTGAGGGTGTTGCATTAATTGTTTCACCCAAACTACTCCCAAAATAAAATTACGGATTCAAGTTTTATTTTATGTCATAAGGATGTTGTCAGTGAAGTACGTCCTTTAAAACTCTCTCTCTCTCGATATATATATATATATATATATATATATATATATATATATATATATATATATATAGAGAGAGAGAGAGAGAGTTTAAGAGCCGTTACGCTCCAGCTATGCGCAGAAATGCAGTAATGTAATAAAATCTCTCGTATTATACGTAAATATTAACGATGTAAGAAATGTATCAGAAAATTATTTTTGTATACTTTTTGAAAAAGCAAAATAATGCATCAATATGTCATTAAAGACACATTTTTCTGTAAATTTTGCACTATCGTACAGATTGTTTAAGCCAAAAATTTCGGATCTTTTTGGGAAGAATGTGTTCTTTTAACTTGTTGATATTTCTCGCATTTCGTTTAAATTGCGCGATAACTACGAACATTTTCAAAAATATTACATAATAGTTTTTATTTTATTTTTTTTTAATTTATTATTAAAGTCGCATCGACTACTGAGGTCATTAGCGACTACTTTAAGTACAACTTTACAATATTAACACGGCAACTTTACAATAGATATGAAAATTTACAAATTACAATATATGTGAATATGTAGAGACAGACATTACAGGTATTTTGATGTTACAGAATTAGTTTCTAGTATCCATACCAATACACTTATTACAATTAGATTTCTTTAAGAATGTTGCTGTCTTTACAGAATTTTAATATTTTATTTTGGTAGTCGATGGATGATAGCATCAGTTCAGGGTTTTGCTCATCTTCTAGGTACGTGTGTCTGCTGTACTGAAACATAGGACATTGAGTTAAAATGTGTTCAAAGTTAAGAATGGTATCACAGTGCTGGCAGGTAGGTGGGGGATTTCCAGTTAACAAGTGTTGATGACTGAACTTGCAATGACCGGTTCTTATTCTTGTTATTGTCACCTGATCTTTTCTTGAAAATTTTTTGGAGGTTTTCAGGGAGTAAAAATTGTTAACGTGTTTGTGTAGAGGGCTGGATTTCATGTTTTTCCAGAGGTTGCTCCACTTTTCATCCATTGCTTTCTTGATGTGGGTCCATAAGTCCTTGCAAGTGTGTGATATTGTTAAAATACTTCCTGTTTCAGGGCTTACATTTTCTTCTTCAAGACTCATTGTATTATGTTCAGGGGTTGTTTTGTAATCTGGTATCCAGGCAATTATGAGACTTCTTTTAGATTGTATAATGTTATGATATATTTCATGAATATTGTTTATCATTGGTAGGCCAGGGTAGTTATTGAGAATGTTGTTTATTGCTTCAAAAGAAGTAGAGAATATGACAAACTTGTTATTTCTGAGTTTCTGTGACAATTTGAAGGCTGTCATTATAGAGCATATTTCAGCTGTAGTAGTACTAGAGTAGGAATGCAGTCTGTTTATAATTTTAACATCTTTGGTAATTGTAGTTGCATATTTTTCATCTCTCTTATTGGTAACTTTAGTATAGATTTTATAGGAGTCTTGGTATTTATTTTCTATTTCATTAAGTTTAATTTTCCTATCGTTTTTAGCCATTTTGTTTATTTGAATAGTGTCTAGTGTTATATCTGTTACTATTTCAGGAATTGTCCACGGTGGTATACTACTGTTTCTTTTTTCCATTAGTATATGTTCCTGGAGGTTTAACTGTCTCAGAAGGTTTTTGACTTTGGTATATACTGGTGAAAAGCATTTTTGTTCTTTGTAGTAATTTTGAAGTTTTGGGTATATATCGTGGTAGATTATAGGGTTATTTGATTCTGCTGATTTGATGGCATATTTGAGAGTTAGCATTTGTCTACGGTGAGCTAGGGTTGGTTCTTTGGCTTCTATTAGGATGCTACCAATGGGGCTGGTTTGAAAGCAACCAGTGCTTATTCGTAGAGCTTTGTTGTGTATAACATCAAGTTTTTGTAGGTCTTTTTTGCTAGCTGAATCATATAATATGGATCCATAGTCGATTTTGGATCGAATTATTGCTTTGTAGGTCATCAGCTGGAGATGTTTATCTGCTCCCCAGTTATTATGGGATATGCACTTGAGTATGTTGAGTCTTTTTTTACATTCCTCAGATAAGATTTGTATATGCCTTTTCCAGTTCGTTTTTGAGTCAAAATGCATGCCTAATATTTTAATGTTTTGATAAAATTTTAGGTTATGTAGGCCCATTTTTAATGTAGGCTGACTCTCCATATTTTGTCTGGAGAACACTATACATTGGGTTTTGGAAGCTGAAAATTTAAAGCCTGATTTGAGAGACCATTCAAGTAGATTGTTTAGGGCAGATTGTATAATTTCTTGACTGGTTGTAATAGATGATCCTCTGCAGAGAATGGTAATGTCATCAGCATATTTCCTTGTGATTACCGGATGATTGATTTCAGAGCCTGCATCATTGATGGCCAACAGGAATAGAGTAACACTAAGTACAGCACCTTGCGGTAGTCCATTCTCCAAGTGGTGTACTGATGATAGGCTACCATTAACTCTCACATTAAAGGTTCTTTCTTTGGTAAAATTCTTGATGAATTGAAATATGTTGCCTTTAAGTCCATATTCCTGTAATTTTGTCATGATTATATGGGTCCACACCATGTCATAAGCTTTTTCGATGTCTAGACTCACTGCTAAAACATGTTGTTTGTTAGCAAGGGCTTCTTGGATGTAATTATCAATACTTACTAGGTGAGAGGTAGTTGAGTGTCCAGCTCTGAAACCAAATTGATTGTTGGATATGATGTTTTTAAAGTCTAGAAACCATCTGAGTCTTTTGTTAATTATTTTTTCCAGGATTTTGCACATATTGCATGTTAAGGAAATGGGTCTGTAGTTTTCCGTTTTAGTGGGGTCTTTCCCAGGCTTTGGTATAGGTATAACAATAGCTGATCTCCATAATTCAGGAAATACATTTTTATTCCATATTATGTTATATATTCTTCGTAGAATTTCTTTTCCTTCCAGGGGTAGATTTTTTAAAATAATATATGGAATATTGTCTGGTCCAGGTGAGGAGTTCCTAGTCCTGTTGATAGCAGAATTAAGTTCTTGAATTCCAATAGGGTCATTGATATGGTAATAAGTAGCCAAGTCTTGATTATTTGTAGGTTCTGTAAGGTTCTCTTGCTCTTTTTTGTGCTGTAAGAAGGCTTCTGTATAGTTTTTTGAACTAGAGTTTTTGGCAAAGTTACATGCAATTGAATTTGCTATTTCGTTATGGTCTGTAATGATTTGGTTATTTGACAGTAAAAAATGTATTTGGTTACCTTTCTTTGTTCCTTCGATAGCTTTTATTTTTGCCCATGACTCATTTATATTATTGTGTATTGATAGACTTGAGACATAATTGCGCCAGGTGTTTGCTTTACTTTCTTTTATGGTTCTTCTTGTAATAGCTCTCATCTTTTTGTATTGTATTTTATTTTCTTCTGTATTATGTTTTTTATATTTGTTGAAGGCATGTTTGGAATTTTTAAGTGCCAATTTACATTTCTCATTCCACCAATGCACTAGTTTGGGTTTCTTTGCTAAATTGATTGTTTCAGTTGATCCGTTTGCAGCTTTAGTTATGACATCGTTAAATGAATTGATAATAGTATCGATATTTTCTGTTTCTAGAAGGTCGTTAACTTTAGGTAGGTACTTTTTTATCAAATTATTATAAAGGTTCCAGTTTGCTTTGTTGTAATTCCGTCTTGGGATTGCTTGATCTTGGTTATGAGTATTGGGAGTGTTGTTTATGTTTATAAAAATGGGGAAATGGTCACTATCATATGGGTAATCTAAGATGTTCCATGAACATTTATAGGAATATTGGGTGGAGGAGATGGAGATATCGATGGCACTGTAACTGTTGTTACTGGTATTGATGTGAGTAGGTTCTCCAGTATTAAGAACAATTGTATCTAGTTTATCAAAAATTTCCTCAAGCATAATTCCTCTACTGTCAGTTTTATTAGAGCCCCAAATTCGATTGTGGCTGTTGAAATCTCCCATAATGAGAAATGGTTTTTGCATCTTGTTAATAATATCAGTTACTTCTTGTTCAGCAAACATGTAGCTATTTGGTAAGTAGATATTACATATATTAATTTGAACAGGTGACAGGATCCTTATAGCACTAACTTCAATGTTTGATTGAATAATCACTTCTTGATATGGAATATGGTCTTTAATGTATATAGCTACACCACCACTGGCATGATTGGTGTTACATCTGTTTTTGAAGGAGCAATTATACCCTTTGATATTACCATGCTTGGAGTCTTTGAAGTTGGTCTCTTGGATACACAGGATATCAGGGTGTGTTAAGTTACATAGGTACTGTATACTTTCTAGTCTGGGGTAAAAGCCATTTACATTCCATTGAAGAATTTTCATTGACTGGTGTTGATTTCTATACTGGAGTCTGTTTCAGTACTTGATTCATCTGCAGTATGAAGTACTGAGTTGATTTTCCTGATAATCCTGGTGAATCTGCCTTTTATGGTTTTGTTGGTGAGATGCGGATATAAACTATGCATCATTTTGGTGATGGATGATATGTCTTGTGAGTAGTTACTGGCTACAAGTATAGGATCATTAGCACTGAAAGAGTTCTCTAGAAAGGATTTAAATTGTATGTAAGTAAGGGGGAAGTTATTTTGAGAGTCTTCAATGATGTGTTTGATAGGGGTTATCAGCTCTTCCATATTTTTCTCTTTCTTCTTTTTTTCTTTTTTGGCTGTTTTGAGAGTTTTTCCATATTATTTGTTTCAGTTGTGTTGCTTACTGACATGGGGGGTGAGGAGGAGTCAGTCTGGAGGCATCTTTTATTGGTATTAAGGGAGACTATGTTGTCATTAGTTGGAATTTCTTCATTGTTTTTAGCTTCACTAGTAGAGAGTAGAGATTTAGGAAGTGGTGAAAAATCAGTTGTGGGCATTCTTGTAGTGAGATCATGGTTACTTTGTATATCTGCTACTTCAGTGTTTGTTCCATTGGTTGTTGGATCTGGCAAGTCACAAGATTTTTCCCTAATGTGTTCAGATTCCATGGGAGTACTTATTGAATTGGTAGTCTTTTGTTGATTAGAAGTATTAGGTGTAGGGCATTGTCCAGCTAAGTGCCCTGTTTGGTGACAATTAAAGCATGACATTTCATCTGTTGTGAAAAATATCCTGTATGTTGCGCCATCATAATACACAGTAGTGGATTCAGTTAGTCGATCTATATCTTCAGGGGAAACATATACTTGTCTGCGGAAACTCATAATGTGAGAGAACCCCTGTCCAGGAATACCAGCTTTAACAAATGAAATTTTGGATGCCAGTTTGATATTGTTGGTGGTGAATACATTCTCTATTACTGAGTGTGGGATGATGGGACAGACGTTTGAAATAATTATTCTTTTGGCCTTTGTTAAGAGTGGTCTCAATTTCAATTCATGGTTTTTGATTTTTATGATTTTGTGGTTGTTCGTGAGGTTATCAGCTAGAGTTTGGGAGCTTAGAAAGATGCACACTCTGTTGTTTGCTATTCTGGATATGAACCTTATTTCACTTGGGTCAATAATATCGGATAAACTGTTTACGTAATCTTTAATGGTGAGGCCTTCTTGTGAGTCAATGATTATGGCCTGGTCCTTGGTGGGAAACACTTCAGACATAACATTTGCGTAGGTTTTCATATTTGGTTGAGTAGATACCTGAGGTTGCGGGGTTGAGGTTAAGGGAGCCCCGATGACCGAGGGCTCCATCCTTGCGCAGGGTAGCCGCTGCACCGGCTGACCATACACTTGATTTCAGGCACGCACAACTCGTGGAACAAGAATATTGCCACCAAGTAAATACCACTTAATTCACTGACTGAAAGACAGTATGATAGAAACTGCGTTTCACTGGACGCGATCGGAGCACGATGTGTCTCGGTCGGCTGCCACAATGGAGTACATAATAGTTATTAAGTGCTCTTTGTGAAGTACTAATTTCATCTAGAAAACCATTCCACTTTGTAGGTACACGCCGAAAGAATTCAATCTGATAATTTTCGAAAATTGAGAGAGAACCATGGAAATAGATCTATGCCATTATTATCAGAATATTTCACTGTATTCTTAGAAGAATTATAAAGCAAAAATGTGGGGCCATTTTTGAGAAATATTGAAAATGCCCAGAAGTTTTTTAATGAAGCACCTCGAAATTTAAATTTTTTTTTTAAAAAAATTGTAGGACCTCAAGTTGGGTCAGATCGATCAAGGGATGTTCATTTTAATAAATATCATACCTAACCTACGAATGGTTTAGGTACTAGTGTTGTTCACTGACAGACAGACAAGCGGACTGACTATCGGACATTTGAAAAAGCAACTCTTTTTTTATAACAGAAGACCCACAAAACGTGCATTTCCGTTGAAATTTCAAAATCTAATTTCCATAGCATTATATAACTTTCTATGGACAAGCATACAAGTAATATATCTTGTACTACGTATATCATTCCGTATATACGTATTACGTATACATGAAAGTAAAAATAAATTAATGCACTGTTCACTGACAACAGAGTAGGTTACAGGCAAGGTTTCTGCTTTACACAAGACATCTTCAACCTTCGTGCGACGATAATTGCAAGTTCAAACTCACAATTGTGAAATTGTTTCTGATAATTAGTTCTTTCTCGTTTTTACTAGTTTAGAATGCCTCGTAATATCAACATCTCCAAAAATGGGTTTCAAATTTGCCAGTCTCTTCGAACACCAAATACTACCAAACGTCTGCCCCTCAGGATGCAGTTACAGTGTTATATTGTACTGATACTGTAATATGATATAATATAATGTAATATACACAAATATATCAGTATATACGCCAATATTCACATTGGAAACTCAATGTTACATGATTGACGATTAATGAAAGTGATTGCAGTACTCTGTTCAAATAAATAGGGTCTGTGAAGACTTCTTGTAGATGAAATTTTGAAACGTTTTACTTTTCGTAGCGCAATATTCAGCTATATTTAGTTTATTAAACCCAAAAATATCTAAACAATCACTTCCAATTCAATCAAACTCTACAATTTCGTTGCCAATAATACTAACCAGACATTTTTTCAATAAATTATAAGGTGCTTGAATAAGTTATCGTTGTTTTTTTTTTGTAAAATAAAGCTTTATTTTTATAGTATGTGTAGTGAGTGTATACAATATACCACTCAAAGTACAGCCCATCACTAGCCACTACTTTTGCCCAATTTTCTGACAGCAGAAGAAATCCGTATCGCAAAAACGATGTCTTTTGCGACTATCCAAGAATCAACCCGTTTTTTGGTATCTTCATACGAATGGAAGCGCAGCTGCGCTAGACCATGTGCCATTGAACGGAATAGAACCATGTGCCATTGAACGGAATGGAAGGGGCGATGTCTGGTGAATTCAGGGGGTGGGGCAGGGTTTCCCATTTAAATGTTTTCAAGTGGGTTTTCATTGGTTTTGCACCATGTACCCGAGAGTTGTCGTGTAACGAAATCACCTTGTGGTATTTCTGCTCGAAAGTGGTCGTTTTTTTCTTTAGAGATCGGCTCAAGCACATCAAATGCAGTCGATAGAGATATTCCGTAATTGTTTCGTTTGGTTTGAGAAGCTCCTAATAAATTGCACCCAGCTGATCCCCCTCAAATGCAGAGGAGAAGCTTGAAATCATGGATATTTGGCTTTGCGCAAGATGTCGATGCGTGGCTATCTTACCCCGCGATCTTTTACCCTTAGGTTTATTGTACTGTATCCACTTTTCATCGCCAGTCACGATACGATGCAAAAAACCTTTTCTTCTCTGCTGTTGAAGCAGCATTTCACATGTGAGGTAACGCCGTTCGACGTCTCTCGACTTAAACTCATTCGGCACCCAATGCCCTTGCTTCTGGACCATTCCTAATGCTTTCAAATGGGTTTGCGATGTCAGCTAACGTTTGACATGCGTCTTCATTAAGTAATGCCTCGAACTCTTCGTCTTTAAAGTTTTCGGTGCGCCAGTGTGTTCTTTATCTCAAAGATCAAAAGCATTATTTTTGAAGCGTCGAAACCAATCTCTGCACATCGCTTTGGACAGAGCATGTTCACGGTAAATCCCAACATGAATTCTGTGTGCTTCAGCTGCAGATTTCTTCTAAATAAAGTAGTACAATAAAATTTTCCGCAAATACTCTTTTCTTGGTACAAAACTCGACATGTATAGTACTCAGAAACAAAACTTTGTTTACACTGTGGCGAATAAAGGTACACTGAAGTTCAAGCTTACTGGCAGTACTGCCTTATAAATGCGTTCACGTCGTTAAAATCAATTAAAAATTATAATAAATCGTGGAATTGATCAGAATCTCTCCCGAAAAATCATGAAAGCTGAAAGTTTCTAACTTTAATATTATCCTATAAAAGTTCAAAAAGATCCAAAAAGATTTCGGACAGTCATATTTATAAAATTAAAAACTTTCATAAAAAAATAAATAATAAATAAAAGTTTTTAATGTTATAAATATGACAGTCCGATATCTTTTTGGATCTTTTTGAACTTTTATATCAATCTATGTGACAGCCTTGTAAAAGAATTTCAATTTAATATTATCCCCTTAATATTAGTATATTATGTGAGTTACAATTATAACACTCACAGATAGTACGAGGAAGTTTGTACTATATCTAAGCACCACCGATTTTTTAACAGATGATTTTTTTTTAAAATACAGTAACATTAATAGAGTAACATTAATAAGTTACATCGTGCATGGCAAAAAAGGTGACAGAATTCTTGTTTCAAACTCACGAGATCAAGAACTCCATAAAAACCTGGTCGTCATGCGTGGCTCAAGGCGCGAGGAGGTAATTTTCATTCGCCTTCGGATCGGGCACTGCCACTTCTTACAAGGACATCTTATCGCATGATTCACTCCGCTTTTGCGAGAAATGAACAGGCCTTACCGAATAGAATGCTCTATTACACTGCAATAATTTAAGCGGTATTCGGAGAAGGCATCGCGAGAAATGAGGGTGATTTTTAAAATGCCTTCTATGAACTGATTTTCAATTGTTCATGAAACATTCTCTTGATCAGTTATTTTATTTTATAATTAGTCATACTTTACTATATTTTTACTCAAATTATAATTAATAAAAATTATTTTACTGATTGACACGAGCTCCAATGACAGGTTGATGCGCCTTTAAACTCTAATCATAATCATCACATGATTTAAAATCAATCTACTTATTTGTCAATCTTTTCTGGCAATTTTGCCAATAATATTGCACTACGCAATTGTTAAGTTGATTAAGCACAATTCACGTTTCGTTTATTTTCAGAAACTACGAAGTTGAATTTTGTGTAAATAATAAAGGAAATAGATCAATTGTTCGGATTTGGAGTCTTGCGAGTTCATGAAAACACTGATGTTGTAGGTGTCTATCTAAAATGAAACGAATTATGATGTTTTGTGTACATTATTGTATTGGGATTCCTTTTCTAGGCAGAAAATATTCCTCACGCACATACCTTGCAAAGGCAAAAATTATTTCCCAAAACAATAGAAAACAAGGACCGTGTCATTCGTGTGAATAAAACGGCGCCTTACATGAATATCGATAACTGTGGTAAAGTGAGTTTCCCGGAGTTTCTTGGATCGCGATGGAGCTCCTTCAATCGAGACACTGTTTATGGGGGTCACAATAAAACATAATATAAGTTGTGAAAATAGTACCTTCGAGAACACCTGTGTTCCATTTAAACATTTTAACTAGAAAATTTCGGCATTGAAATTTCTTAGCTACAAACTCAGTATCTTTCAAGTTTATTCAAAGACGTTTTTGTTACTTTCTTAATAGCTCGTTTTAAGAAAATTACATCGAATCGTAACATTTTAAGACTTCATTTTTTCTTCTAATTTAATTTATTCTTCTTTTAACAGGTGGTTATTCAAAAATAGTTTATAAAATATTTAACTTGAGTGAAGATTTCCGGAAATAAAAAATTAACATTTGCTATTTATATTCGCATTTGCTATTTATGTATAACTAGCTGAACTACCCGGCGTTGCCCAGGCATTCATTACAGTAAATTTTTAGCCAGGAAGAGGAATTCCATTTATTCATGCCGTGCAGTGGGGCCTACTTCTCTCCCATTGTATATCTACCCCGCCAAGCTATCTCTGTCATGTCTTTCCCCCTATTTGGAAATTTCCGGTGTGCCTCGTTCACTTTCTTACTAAAGGAAGTTAACATTTTTTTAATGGGGAGTTTCAGCTCCCAAACATTTCTCACTTTAAAAATAAAAACAATAAGCAAATATAAACTGTTAATACAAAATACTCGTAAAACACGTGTACAAATTGTAGACTCACATGTATTCTTTTTGTGGAGTTTTATATCCCGCCCTCGGTGGCTTATTGGTTAGTGTGCTCGCTTTCCACGAAACAACCCTGAGCTCGATTCCCGGCCGGGTAAATTAGAACTGTGCGCTTTCCTTACAAATGTCTCAGTATCGATTGCTGTGTGGCGATGAGAAAGCCCATCTTAAGGTTAAGAAGAACGGTGTATACGGGAAAGGGATGTCCTCGGGCTAACCACTCGAACACCCGTGGCCGAGAGGCTGTGTCACCTAATTCCCGTAACGTATTTGATGAATCGTAATCATAAAAGTAAATGAAAATATCTATGCTGAAATGTAATTGTCGGTTTCTACAATTATTTTGAAGATGACAGAAATATGTATGTTTAAAGATCTATGTGCTAGTAACATGTAGTACAAAACTTATTTGTTTAGTTAAATCAATTCATCATATCATCGCAACATAACAGCAATACTGATCCACCAACTTGTACATTATATATACACAATAAATTGACCATCTACTGAACCACTTAACAAAACACTTTTAGCTTCATTATTTGATTTGAAGTGCTAGATACTATGGATTTTGAAATGTGAATTATAGAAACCAAGGAGTCCCAGAATTTTGTTATTAGATTAGACATAAATATTTTAGATAAATTAATTTTTGCCAGTTTATAGGGAAAAATAGAAATGGGAGCAACTGAAATGCGAAACAACAGCAAGATTAATCTTAATTTGTAAAGGACCATTACTTAACTACATACCACTGTAATAGTCCACTGCCCATATTGAAGAAAAATGTTCAACAGAGTTGACCAAAACATACAAATATTTTCCATTTTACCAATTTGAACGTGAGATATGTGTAAATAGTCAAATCGAGAGTCATACGAAAAGCTGCCCTGCTTCCTAGAGAATTATTCACATTTGCTTTCTTCTTTACTGTATTGTTTTCAATGGTGCATGTTCTTCTGCAAGTCGCTCTTGCCTCTGAATAGCCGATTCCGAATTTTAATAGGCTGCCCATCTCTTAGCACTTGTATTCTGTTTAACAACTGTAACTTTAGTTTCCTCATTGTTCCAAACAATTCAATTTTCACAAATTCTGTAAAAGAAGAGGTTGTTTAGAAAATATACGATACCTGAATACGATATCCACATATTGTACATTGTACATTACTGTATATTTTGTACTGTATATTTTTGTACTTTTAACTCTCTAAATACTTTAAAACTCACATGTTTTCTTGCCACAATTTGTGTACCAAACGGACTAAGGACAATGTTTGTAAACTGACGTTCTTTACTACGTATTCAGTAAGGATTTCGGTCAAATTCCACCAAAGTTGAAAACAAACACATCACCAACGATCACTCACGGACTTTACATAGCGTTGTTCAAACCCCAATGAATTTCGTAATAATTCTGGACATTGATGAAAACAGTAGAAGATCTCAGACCAAATCCTTTGGTGGCGCGCAGCTAAACTATTGACATTGATCCACTATTGAATCTGTGATGTAAAGCCAGGTGAAAAATGTCCAGAAAAGTAATTATTTTGTGAATATAGTAAGGTTTGCGATTGTAAATCATAGCCTATGTTACTCCAGCCCTTTAAAGGATAACTAGTCCAAAATTTTTATCAGTATTGGTTCAGTAGATTCAGAGATTATCGCGCTGTAAGTCAGTGCAGTTCTGTCTTTATATATTAGTATAGAAGTATAGATGAATTCGATAAAAAATGCCACTGCTCTTTCCCGTGACCGGCTTGCGCGAGGGTCGTCAGCGTCCAGTGCAATTGGGAGGGGGGGGGGGGTTCTCGCGCCCGCGCTCACCAATCCGTTTCGCTTGCGTGAACGTACCTGCTCTTACTCCCTCTCTCCCCTCCCTTCCTTTTACTGCCACCCTCCCCGATAGCGAAGCAGCGACGCCGACGTCAATCACCTCAAAAATTGCTCTGCCCCTTTGAGATAACGAGGAGGAAAATCTTCAAGGGGAGGAAGGGGGAAGTGTCTGAATCTTGGCGCAAAAGCCAATGATAAAAGCCGCTTTGCCTAGACTCCAGGATTGGTCAAGTGCTCAGGCGTGGTTGTCCAAGCTGTGAAAAGGCCACATGACGCCGCACTGGACATCATGCATATTCTGTGATACCGGGTGTACATGTAACATACACGCCTACATACGCATATACATGCTTATAACATACAAGCTTATAACATACATGCATTTAACAAACACGTATATAGTACATTCATCCATCTATCCGTGTATACTTACTACATTTATACATCTGTACATCAATACTTGCACAAGTCACAAGACCACAATTATTCTATCGGTTTAGATATGTAATTTTCACTTACCAAATCCATTTTCATCTTCAACCTCTTCACTCTCGTTCTCCTTGAGAGAGAATTCTTTCTTCTTCCCTTGTATTATCTACAATAAAAACTGGTCAGATGTAAATAGTCTTACATACCAACACTGAAAAGAGATAACTATTTCATATACGTACCTTCTTTGTAGTTTCATTCATGATTTTTAAACATGACTTGTACTTTTTACTTAGAGTAGTTAATTTAAATATAAACTCAGGGAAAAGCCAAGGTTGTACACTTCTTTGTATGATACAGTCTTCCACACTGCGGGCAAAATCAATAATTAAATTCTAATATAAGCCCGTAATTATCTGATGTATCAATGTTTTCTATAATGAAAGTTTGTTTGGAATTACATACGAATTATGAAAAAATCTTCAAAATAATATAGTAGTTGAAATCCCTCAATTATACACAGTATTTTCGATTATACACAGTTTTATTAATCGACAAATACTTATTTTGTTACTTTTCATCGTCACCCTTTAAAATAAACAATTCAATAGTATCAATAATAATTACACCTATACGTTTCTCTCTCTCTCTCTCTCTCTCTCTCTCTCTCTATATATATATATATATATATATATATATATATATATATATATTGTAATATACAAAATAATACAAGAAAACAAACACCTCGCTTTACTCTGGACGGTGCGAAGCGGTAACTAGGTGACGGATGTTTGTTGAGAGGCATCGTGGTGGTAGCTGCGTGAAGGTTGTCTGATTAATTTAAGTGGGATATCGCCGTGTTATATGTAAATAGGGAGCATAGAATTTGGAACATTAGTTCCAATTCTTGTCAGGAATTAAATTAAAATATCAAGAGAGAAGCAGATGACTTCGGCGACGACCGGCGCGAAGAGGGATTTTCGGCGTGGAAGCCAAGGGTGATATGAACTGCGTGGACTCATTGAACAACGCCTAGACAATTCGGTACCGTTATTAACTAGATGCTGGCAATTGTATGCAATCAATCACATTGATACTGTTAAACAAAATTCAAGTCATTTCAATAAATGAAATTATTGTTGTGCCAAATCTTAAGCAATTCTTCGTAATAGTGGAAATCATTTCAGACTTCAGTACAGAGGGCAACCCGGTGGCAACCAGTAAGCGTGGTGTCGTCGTATCGAACCCAAAACTGAGGTAGCAAAATTAAAGTGGATAATTCATTCATTATTTTATATATATATATATATATATATATATATATATATATATATATATATTGTAATGCTTTCATTATTCTTAGGAATACTCCAAAACAATTGTGGATAAAAGAATAAATATTTAGGATCTATAGTCTATGAAGTAAACAACGTGTATTAGAAATCGATGAACAAGACAAAAGAACAGCGCGCCGCGGAAGGTGTATTTCGATCATCCTGGAGAATTTTAAGGGGTTCAATAAATTCGGAAAGAAATTTTGACTAACCAGTTAGTTGAAGAAGAATTAAATGAACGCTGTATTTTTTGTTTGAACGAGATCGGACGACGGGTTCTCTTAGCATTTTAGCATTTGCATTTACGACGTGAAATAAATAGAAAACAACCGTTTTGACAAGAAAACCTTAACATTGGGGAAAAGCTGAAACGAATAAACACGAACACACGTTAAAACGGGAAATATTGAACATTTTAAAAAATTTTGTGGAAACAACAATAAAAAAAAAGCGAAATGGATTTCGCCGGCATTTTTCATAATCCGAGTTAACATGTTAAATCGACATGATTTTGACGGCACTTCGGTCTAGTCAGCGGTTGAAAGGACATGGTTTCCACGTTTGCCGTATTCGTGATTTTTAAACTTTTTCGGACTTAGACTTTTTTTTGGGGCGGCGGATAGAAAGTAAATAATGAACATATAACTGTGCAGACATTGTCAATGCAGTAATACTTTGAAGAGAGAAGAAGTACTATTTTCTGTAGTGAATTTGTGGCGCAAGGTGGTTGGACAATTTTTGGAATTCCTGGGGAGAAATATTTGAAGAGAACCGGCCCGTGCACGAGTGGAGCGTGCGTGGACATTCGATGCGTGCGAGTGGGCGCGCATAGGACCATCGAACCGGCAACGGCGCTGTTTTCGACGAGGCAGAAAAAGGGAAGTGATGCATTCGCGAAATAATCAAAAAAATCAGATCTGAACTTGCGCATGTTAAAGACGTAAATAAACATTCATGAGACTCTTGAAATTTTACGAAATTTTTTAAGCGGAATTAGTGTAATACAATAATTTGTAAGCTAGGATTTAGTAATTGTTAGTTTTCATTTTCATTGTTGCCTTGGAAGTACGTACGTACATAGTTTTGGTAATAATATTGAGTTGTCTTAAAGAAAGGAATTTCTAAATATCAGTAAACTGCTAAACGACTAATTAATGGCCATTTGAATTGTAATTAATTGTAATTCATGTAATTGGGCAATGTCATTTTAAAGAAACCCATAACAATATTGCCAAGCGGACGTAAATGTTCACGCGCCGTGCATTGTTGACGGAAGAAATAGAAAAAGGAATTAAAATTCTTGCTTTCCTGTTTGAAAATATATGTTTTTATTTCAGTATTTAGTAGCCCTGTGCACGCTGCTTTGTTAAACGTTTACAGGTAATTCCCGTACGGGGCCGTCCACGACCTACGACCCAAATAAATTTTATGCAACACCATTAAATAATAATATTGATAAATTGAATAGTGGTAAGAGAGGTATAGTTGCATTAGCTCCAGAGTAAAGAGCAATTAGGAGAAAGGGGAAATAAATAAACAAGGGAAGAAGAGGGTAGACCCGTTGCAATATGAATGTATGACACACATATACATATGTATGACAAAAATAAACACAAGAAAAATATTTTCCATTTGATTTTAATATCTAAACGACTAGTTGGTTAGTGCTATATTGACTAGAAATCTGGTACGCGAGAAATTAACCTTTAATTGTAGCAGTTTTACAATTATGATTTTCATTTTTTAATTCAGTTCATTATACGTTGTTACACTATTAATGTTTCACTCCCTTGTAAGGAAAATTTAAGAGCTGTAATATCTCTTTCCAAGTATGCTTCTTATTAAATGTTGATTGATGAACCCTTCAATGACACAGCTGGTTTTAAAACTAATACAGTTTGCCCAATAGTACTATATCTGAAAATATAAAGCATATTACATATCATACCTAAATAATGCTTCAATATAATCTTTACTTTTCTTGTCTTGAATGTTCATTCTTACTCCCATAGTAGTCTCTGAAAAAAATGCACAAATCAATACATTGTTTAACTGTTATTAGTAACTGGAGGTGTGGGGTGAAGTTAATCGATTTTAGATTTAACGTATAGTGCCCAAAGCACTAGTTCATATTAATATGTGCCAAAAATAACAATATGAGCACTCCAGGAGATTCAATCTTTTTCATAAATGTTGGATCGTGTTCATCATTTATGTTTACGCCGCCGTGTACCGTGGCTATCATTTTGAACAAAACTCGATATTCTGTAAGTACATTTAAAATATTTATTGAATAGAACCTGCAAATACTTGATACTATTAAGTATTCTAGTGTAAGCAACGCGATGCTTTCCAGAATATTACTCGATTGTTTCACCGTTTACGCGAGGAAACGAGGAAATGCTTAGCGCAGAAGGTGACGCCGCTGATGTCGTTGCGGCCGGTTTGAATTTCGCGCCCCGGAAGTGATTTTTAAACTCAATTTTCTCAAAGACAAAATTTTTTTC
>JAHLJT010004567.1:185827250-185857334 GCA_031308135.1 Acheta domesticus
AGGAGGATGGGGGTATGTACAAAATGTCATTTTATGAGCGATTTCTTGCAACGGATAAGGTATGTACACAAATTGGTGTACACAAAAAAGTGTATTCGTTGAAATGGTACACATGAATATTGAAGCTTTCATTTCCCGGGCATTGCCGTCAGCTGTGTGTACGCAGTAATGCACCGAGTGTGAGAATATACTGAACTATGAGTAATGTAAAATCCGGGTTATATTTTTCGGTCAAAATCAAACTTTATAATGATTTTTTGTTATTCCGCGTTCTTGTGTTTTTAATGTAAACCATTGATACCTCTCACATGTCAAGAGGCTGCTTAGTTTTCCGTCAACAGTTTTTGCGTTATTCAAAATTAGTAATACAGATATTTCACCATGACAGTTTTTTTACAGAAATCCCCGCACTCTCGTCCCTGCTGTATTCACATCCACAGCTCTAATGTATGAAATTGGGGACTCACGTACTTCCGCCGATAGCAACGCTTGTTTGCAACGTTACCGAATCTCCGAAGCGAGGCATAAAGAGATGCCATTTAGGCGTGAAGCGATTAGCGATTAAATATTAATTTTCAGTCAAAATCCAAACCGTTTCATTGCATTTTAATTTTCCCGAATTCCTGGGATTCTGACAAATCCTTTGACCCACTCACATGACATATTCCTGGTGAGAGTTCCGTCAATTTTGCGTTTTATCAAAATTTTAAATAGATATTTCACCATGGACAGTTTTCTTCCAGGAAACCCCGCATTCTCGTCCCTGCTTCATTCACGTTCACGACCTAAGGATGAAATTTAGGGCCGCCGTACTCCGCCATAGCAACGCTTGTTCGCAACGTTACCGAATCTCCGAACGAGCACAAAGAGACGCTAGTAATGCGTTGAGGCGATTAATATTATATTTTTCAATCAAAATCGAACACTGTTTCATGCTTTTTAAATTTTCCCGAATTCTGGGATTCTGAGAAATCCTTTGACCACTCACATGACCATATCCTGGTGAGTGTTCCGTCAATTTATGCGTTATTCAAAATTAGTAATATAGATATTTCACCATGGCAGTTTCTTAAGAAAACAGCATTCTCGTCCCTGCTTCATTCACGTTCACAGCTCTAAATGGATGAAATTAGGAACTTCACGACTCGCCGATAAGCAACGCTTTGTTTGCAACGTTACCGAGTCTGCGAGGCGAGCACAAAGAGTCGCCAGTAGGCGTGAGGGCGATTAAGAAATTTCCGCCGCGCCTAGTGTGTCAAAAGGCGCCGTCGAGCAACCTCGTCGGTAGTTAACTCGGCAATAAACACGAACGGTTTCAGGGGGTGTTGTATGCCGGCGCGCGGCGGCGTCGAGATGCGTGTCCATTAGTAATCGGAGAAATAAAATCTTTTCTTTATCGCCCTCGGGCGCGCGTCAAGCCGCTATCCTCATGGGAGCAGAGCGAGGACGTGGTGACGACGGAGGTCGATTGAGTTCTCCTGTCAGTGAAAACTAGATGGTAGATGGCGTCTTTGTGAAGGAAGCTGGTGCCAGGGAACGAACAGCAATCAGTAGTCATCGAATTGTAGTAAATTTCATGTTTTTTAAATGTTATTTGTTCAATGTGTGGGTTTTATGCTCATTGTAGTAAGTAATTTTGTTTTTTAACGAAATTAGAAAAGATTGTAATGGGACGGTCGCACACGAACTAATTTCGGCGTGTGCGAGATGAATATTTTATATAACAGGGAGTCCGGGAAAACTTAGCTGGCTGAAAATGTTGCGTTTCTCCGCTACCTGAGTGCGCGAAAGGGTCGCCGCCAGCCGTCGGGGGGAGCGCCTCCCTTGTTCAAAGACCGTTTGCCACACCTCTGGTATTTCCGAGCACTGCGTCAGCGCAACCCGCGTCTTCTCGGAAATCGTGGTGACGTGAACGCCCTCTCAAATCGGGTTCCAACCGTCGATGGACCCATGGCAATTGGACGGCGCGCATCACGCGGTTTGGCTGCGCCAATAGTCGAACACTAGGCGGGGGTGAGACATGTGATCTCGCGAGCAAGGGGTTTGCTGCGAACGCGAGACTCGGCCATTCCGATACGAGCGACGGCCGCGAGTGTACTTCCGATGTAAGCGACGACCGAGGTGTTGGGTCGATGGCAACGACCGCCGCGAGACGCTAGATCGCCGCCGGCAACGCATCGTCGCCACCTCACCGCCCGCTCAGGTGCCGCCGAAGGGAGAGGCGGAACACCGTGTGAGTGCCGATACTCGAATGAACGAAGAAGTTTCGGACGCGGCCTGAGGGCCGGCCGCCACTAAAAGACGCTTTGTGTGGCGATTCCTGGCCGCCGCCCCGCCGCATTCAATGCCTGCCGCGCGCGCCCGCCCGCGCGCCAGAGCCGCCGCCACGCCGTCGTCGCCGCCGCGCCAGCCCACGCGCCGCGCCGCCGCCGCTGCGCTGTCGCGCACGCCGCCCGCGTGCAGCCCTACGCCGCCGCAGCCAAGGCCTGCGCGTGCCGCGACCACCGCCGCCGCGGCCACCAGCTGCCCGTCCGGCCCAGGAAACGGGGGGAGCGCCGTTGCCCTGCCGCCCGACACCCGGACCGATGCCGACGCCCGGAGGAACGGAGCGCCCGTGCGATGACCGAAGGGTTGGACTGTTAAGTTAAGCTAGTTATAAGTTAGGTTAAGATAGTATTAAGAACTGTAGGGGGCTTCACCGATTATTTTTTGCTGTGAATTAAACTCAGAAATCATGAAAGAGCGTTTTACTGTGTAGTGCATGAATATGCCCAGTCACGCATGCGTCCTAAATAGATTCCAGCCGAGCACATGAGGCAACCTGCAGCAGACGGGAATCCACAGGTGAGTCGGGTCACGCCCTGAGAGAGATTAAACCGCCGACACCGATGAGTGGTCGTGTGTACGGGGGGCGGGTGTTACAAATGGCGCTTGCAACGTGTGGCAAGCGACGAATCAGGCGAGGCTAATCGTCGCCAATTTTGGCTATATTCACTGACGACGTGCCGCCGAACCTGTGATGTCGAGGTAGATTTCAGATCTATGGCCCGAACCCACGTGACCCGACTTACGATTCCTCAGTAAAGTCTCTTAAATTTGCATGCGTGACTGCAGTAGCTATAATTTAAACTGGCGAATTGCCAAAGTAATAACTTGTTCACCGAGGGTGATATTTGCTATGTATTGTGTATTTCTGTGTTTTTTGCTTTTTTTGTATTTGTGTGTTGTGTACTGTGATAAGTGTTTATCGTGTGCGCGTTTCAACGTCAAGATGTCCGACCACGAGAGTGAGCCATCAGCGTCACAGGAGCGGGCGGAGATGTTGGCAATGATGCAGGCGGTATAGCAAATCAGATGGCAAAATTTGCCGAAAATCAGGAAAATCAGATAGCAAAATTTGCCGAAAATCAGGAAAATCAGATGGCAAAATTTGCTGAAAATCAGGAAAATCAGATAGCAAAATGGAAACTCACGAAATTCAGATGGCAAATCTTACTAAAATCAGGGGAGTCATTTGCTGAGCTTCAATGCAAATTATTGGAAAATAAAGAGATGCAGGAAAATCAGTTCGCTGAATTACGCAGTAAATTAGGGGAAAGCCAGGAACAGCGGCGAATCAGATGCCGATCTTACGGAGCACTTCACGGAAAGGTTCAACGGAATCAGCGACCAAATAGGCGAGCGCGTAAGAGCGGAGTGAGTGCCGCGACCGCACGCTTAGACGAGCACATCGCCGCTTACACTCAGGAATCAGTCGCGATTTCTAAACGAATCGGTGCCGTCGCCGAACGACTAGATGCGTCGATCGAGATAAATAACGCTCGACTCGCGGAGTGTGAGGCGCAGGTAGAGGTCAAGCTTAGAGAACAGGAAGGGAAAATGCGTAGCTTGCACGCGCATGTCGAATCTGTCGTAGACGAAACTAAGGGAAAAGTCGCGGAGTTTTGTGACGGATTGAAGGACGCCGTAATTGAAGTTGAAAAAAAGGGCGCCGCGAATTGCAAGAAAATCGCGAGATTAGATGGGAAGGTGAGCGCGGAAGTCGCTAGGCTTGATGGGGATATTAAAAATTTGCAAGCGACGACCGAGGCGTCAATCCAGAAACAGGGCGCGGATTTCAAACAAATAATCCGAGAAAGCGTCGACGGTTTGCGCGACGAAATGCAAACGCCCGCAGGAGTATGTTCAGACGGCCACGGAAGTAGAGTTCATTTATCGCCGCCGCAAAATCTCGGTTTTTCAGGTGCGAAAAACGAACATCCGTGCGAATTCTTGCGACGCATGGAAGATTATTTTACGTTATCTAACGCAGTACCCAACAGGCTAAAAGCAAAATTCGCTCAACAGTATTTGTTTGGAGCCGCACTCCAGTGGAGCTTATCAATGTCACAATTTCCCGAGACATACGAGGAATTTAGGGAGAAATTTTTGAAACGGTTTTTGGGGGGAAGAAACCAAATTCACGTATGAGCGCCGACTATTAGAGAAGAGGTGGTATCCGAAGATGGGGATATCATATCTGGATTATGCCGTCGGGAAAATTGCAGCATTCCGTTTGTGCGATCCTTCAATTAGTGATAACCGGCTTATCTGGATCATCACATCACAGTTCCCGGAGCGAATTCAGAATTCTCTGAACAGCGCGCGTTGGAAAATATCCACGAATTCCAAGATTATTAGGAAAATTCGACCAGGCACGAATTTCGGGGAATAATGAGACAGAAAATGATAGGCCTCCACCGCAAAACAATCAGAGGGGGCCGCGTCGAGAGGGCGACGCCGGCAGAAACTGGGGACAGCACGACCGAGGCCCACCTCGGGACGAACGACCCGATGGACATTCACCGCCGAGGGGCGAGGGAACCGACCCTCGGAAAATTAGAAGCGTCCGGAGCAGGTAGGCATCAGCGCTTGGGACGCAATACAAGTACTGTAGAGATGCCATAGTGAGAACCGTTATTATTGACGAAATATTTGAGGAGAAAGCGGATCGCGATGTCGATCGTGCCAGGGCAAGAAGGTGTCCGATCATCGCCGCAGAGTGCGAGGGCAAGCCAGTCCAGATTTTAATTGATTCAGGGAGTGAAGTTTCAGCCGTTTCGGAGCAATTCTATTTGAAATTAAAGAGTGAACACTCAAATTTGCCCGAGTTTCCCATTCTTAAAACTTACGTTGTTGGAGCGGATAGGAAGAAAAGCCATCCCATTACTAAACAAATCTTTGTCACTATTAGCCACGGAGTTTTCAGTTCGATGCTACATGTCTTGTCATCAAAAATCTAGCTTACGAGCTCATTTTAGGCGTTGATTTCTTACGTGAGTTACAGGTCTGTATCGATTTCAAAGAGAACGTGTTGAGGTTCGAACCGCCGTATTTACTGCCGTTCACCGGCGAAAATAATGAATTGATTGCTGATGAATTCAGGATCAACAATTTGAATAGGACGAGGTACGAGAAAGTATCACCCACTCTATTGATCGCAAACCACTGTCTGACAGCAGCCGAGAATAGCGCTTTACGGGACATGTTGTTCAATAATTTTGAAATTTTTCTTCGGCCGACAGAACCCATTAAGGATTTTCTCTTTCGCATTCAAGTTACCGACCGCTCACCGTTTAAATGTAGAAATTATCCTGTTCCATTTGCTTTGAGGACAGAAGTAGATAAGACGATTTCAGACATGATTGCAGAAGGAATTATTAAAAGAGCTTCTACGCCGTATATCAACCCTGGTAATAGTAAGAAAAAAGGATGGTGGAGTTCGTATTTGTCTCGATGCTAGGAGGTTAAATCAGGTAACTGTTCCAGATCACGACTCGGTCGTGCCAATGACGTCACTTTAGGGAAATTCCATGGTGCTAAATATTTTTCAGCTATTGATTTTGTTTCTTCTTACTGGCAGATCGCAATTCACCCCGATGACCAGAAATTCACTGGATTTTTGTACGATGGTTTGAGTTATGTTTGGTGTCGCACTCCTTTCGGTCTCCGAAATTCTGGAGCATATTTTTATTAGGTGTTTGGATCAGAAGCTGCCGGATCATGTGAAGAAATTCGTAACTCCTTATATCGATGATTTGGTTATCACGTCTCAATCATTTGCAGAGCATTTAGATCACTTACAGGAAATATTTAAGATCATGTTAGATCACAATATGCAACTAAACATCGAGAAATCACAATTCTGCACGCAGGAGATCCATTTTTAGGCTATATTGTTGACACGCAAGGGATCCGAATAAATCCGGAGAAAGTGCGCTCCATTCAAGATTTTCGGCCGCCAAGAAATGTTAAGCAATTACGCGGATTTCTAGGCACCTGTAATTATCAGGCACGATTCATTAAGAATTATGCAGACGCCATCGCACCGCTAGTTGAACTCCTCAGGAAAAGCAAGAAGTGGGAATGGAGCCGTCTTCATGACGAGGCTTTTAATAAAGTAAAGGATGAGTTTCAGAAGGCTACTCAGTTGGCACACCCAGATTTCAATCTGCCATTTTTCTGCATGCCGATAGTAGCGCCTACGGTCTAGGGGCCGTTTTATCGCAACGAGACGAGGACGGAAACGAGAGAGCCATCGCTCTGGCGAGTCGAGTGTTGCGTGGGAGTGAATTTCATTTTTCAGTTTCTGAGAAGGAAACTTGAGTATTTGTTGGTCCCTTCAGAAATTCCAGGGATATCTGCTGCATCGCCACTTCACGATTATCACTGACCACCGCGCTCTCACATTTTTAAATAAGTGCCACTGCACGAACGCGCGCTTACTAAGATGGGCATTATGGTTGCAGAAATTTGATTTTACCATTCAATATCGCAAAGGAAACGAGAACGTCGCTCCGGATTATTTGAGCCGGCTATCACAGAAGGAGAGCTGCCGTGCAGAGAGCGGGCCGAGCTTTCAAATGAATGCAATTAAAATTGACGTGGAACCAATTCCGGAAATGCGACCCTCAAATTTGAAATTGTTGCAAGAGCAGGCGAAGTCATAGGCAAAAGCAAAGAAATTTTTGAAGGGGGAATTAAATAGTGAAGACCGGTTATACGCCAAGTTTCAGAGCGACAGCTCTGCTTTCAAATTGTCGGCTGATTTAATTCTATTTAGAACCGCCAATGAGCCCGATCCACAATACAAGGTCTGGATCCCGGCTGCTATTTCTAGGAAGTTGACACTTCATTTGCATCAGAAGTACGGGCACTACGGTAGCAAAAAGATTTTAGCCATAGCTCAGGCGTTTGCATATTGGAAGAATATGACGCGAGAAATTAGAGTAGTTATTGCTAAATGCGCCTTGTGCCAGAAAACCAAATATCCGAATCGATACTATACCGGACCGATGGAACACATCATTCCACGCGCTCCGGGTGATCTAGTGTGCTTAGATTTGTACGGGCCACTACCTACCGCTCGTTATGGTTACAAGCACGTGATGGTTATATGTGATGCTTTTTCAAAGTTCACGCTCACGTATCCGATCACGAGACCGACGGCGCGAAATTGTTTGCGTAAACTAACGCAAGATTATTTTCAGGAAGCTGGGCAAAGTAAGAAAGTGCTGTCCGATCACGCCACGCAATTCACTGGAAACCTATGGCGATCTACGTTAGAAGGATTAGGCGTACGCACGATTTTTTCCTCTATCAGACACCCTCAAAGCAACCCCAGCGAAAGAATCATGAGGGAACTATCCCGCCTTTTCAGGGTGTATGTTAGTGACAATCACAAGAGATGGCCAGAAATACTGCCCCACATTAATAAATGGATTAATCGCGTACCTCACGAGAGCGCGGGCCTATCTCCTTTGAAATACATTTCGGAAAGAAGCCACCAGCCGATTTTCCTTTTAGAGCGCCTGGCCACGCACAGTGTATTGAACTATGAGGAAAGGTGCCGCATTGTTTACGCGAACTTAAATAGAGCAGCTGAAAAGAGAGAGAAGATGGTCAAGAGACCGCACGAATTCAAAGTCGGGGACAGGGTGCTTCTGCGCACACCTGCTTCGTCTGACGCGCCGAGAGGTCTGTTTGCGAAGTTTTTTTCATTGTTCGCAGGCCCTTTCACTATTCGAGGTAATCCTCACCCCAATGTTTTTGAACTCGTCACAGACGATAGGCAACCGGCAGGAAAATATATGCTTTTAATTTAATTCCATTTCGCGAATGAGACCTGTTTTGTCCTTTTCATTAATTATTGTCGTATTTTTAGTATTTTGTTTGTCAATTAATTAGTGCTCTAGTTGTCTATTTTGTGCTAGTCTTCGTTGAATTTATATGCTATTGTTGATGTGTTTGTTTAAGTCTCTAACGACTGCCTGTGTCTTCTTCATTCGTTTACCGAGATTTTACTTAATTGTCACTTAATGTTAGACGGTTTATTTATTGTTGATGTGGGTTGAGTTCTTATTTCCTATAACGAGGACGTTACTGGGTTGGTTTTATGTTGGTGTTTGTGGATGAGATATTCCCGATAGTATTTCCCTCGCTTCATTGTCTTAGTTTTTTTTTATTTTTCCTGCTATTGTAAGCACTTTGTTCAATTATTTGTAGTTTTAGTGCGTTTTTCGTCTATATTTTGATTAGTTTTTTTTTGTTAAATTATTCCGTTTGCTCCCGTCGCCATTAGTTTTCTGTTGAGCCATGAAATCATCTTTTCTCTCCGATTTCATAGCTAGGCGGTGGAGGGGTGAATGTAATGGGACGGTCGCACACGAACTAATTTCGGCGTGTGCGAGATGAATATTTTATATAACAGGGAGTCCGGGAAAACTTAGCTGGCTGAAAATGTGCGTTTCTCCGCTACCTGAGTGCGCGAAGGGTCGCCGCCAGCCGTCGGGGGGAGCGCCTCCCTTTGTTCAAAGACCGTTTGCCACACCTCTGGTATTCCGAGCGCTGCGTCAGAGCAACCCGCGTCTTCTCGGAAATCGTGGTGACGTGAACGCCCACTCGAAATCGGGTTCCAACCGTCGATGGACCCATGGCAATTGGACGGCGCGCATCACGCGGTTTGGCTGCGCCAATAGTCGAACACTAGGCGGGGGTGAGACATGTGATCTCGCGAGCAAGGGAGGTTGCTGCGAACGCGAGACTCGGCCATTCCGATACGAACGACGGCCGCGAGTGTTACCTTCCGATGTAAGCGACGACCGAGGTGTTGGGTCCGATGGCAACGACCGCCGCGAGACGCTAGATCGCCGCCGGCAACGCATCGTCGCCACCTCACCGCCCGCTCAGGTGCCGCCGAAGGGAGAGGCGGAACACCGTGTGAGTGCCGATACTCGAATGAACGAAGAAGTTTTCGGACGCGGCCTGAGGGCCGGCCGCCACTAAAAGACGCTTTGGTGTGGCGATTCCTGGCCGCCGCCGCCGCAGTCAATGCCTGCCGCGCGCGCCCGCCCGCGCAGAGCCGCCGCCACGCCGTCGTCGCCGCCGCGCCAGCCCACGCGCCGCGCCGCCGCCGCTGCGCTGTCGCGCACGCCGCCCGCGTGCAGCCCTACGCCGCCGCAGCCAAGGCCTGCCGCGTGCCGCGACACCGCCGCCGCGGCCACAAGCTGCCCGTCCGGCCAGGAAACGGGGGGAGCGCCGTTGCCCTGCCGCCCGACACCCGGACCGATGCCGACGCCCGGAGGAACGGAGCGCCCGTGCGATGACCCGGAAGGGTTGGACTGTTAAGTTAAGCTAGTTATAAGTTAGGTTAAGATAGTATTAAGAACTGTAGGGGGCTTCACCCGATTATTTTTTGCTGTGAATTAAACTCAGAAATCATGAAAGAGCGTTTTACTGTGTAGTGCCATGAATATGCCCAGTCACGCATGCGTCCTAATAGATTCCAGCCGAGCACATGAGGCAACCTGCAGCAGACGGGAATCCACAGGTGAGTCGGGTCACGCCCTGAGAGAGATTAACACCGCCGACACCGATGAGTGGTCGTGTGTACGGGGGCGGGGGTGTTACAGTATAGTTACACATCTTGGCGTTTTGTGAGAGAAATTGTTACTGGTAAGCAATACAACAGTAGGAGCAGTTGTTTCGAAACAATAGAAAGTTAATTTATCGTAATTTGTTAGCATAGTGAATACGAAAAAACGATAAAATTTACCTGCATAAATAGATCAAATGACTAATGCTAAGCTCCTTCCGTACTTTCATTATAAATTGCCGTTTGAGAAAATTACTGTTCAGTATCCTGTGGATGTCTTCCATTCCTCACCAAGCTGACTGCACAAGAGAAACCCCGAGAAATCTGGAGTCTTTTTCATCAGTTCGTGACGTCATTTCTAAGATTAGTAATGCTCCCATCAAGCGCGCTTTTTCTCCTACAGATGCACATAAAGCATCTTCTTTAACAGGATGAAATCGATAAGACGAAGCAAAATTGACAATCGCAGGGGGAGGACTTGGCAGACACGTGCGGTCTGCTGATCTATAGTTGTAACCTGCGGTCGTCGCCAGACAACGACGGGCCTCACTGTCCTCGCCCGCGCAGCCTCCACCGCCGCACCTCCGTCTCGCCTCCGCCGCGCCAACGCCCCCACCCCCACCCCCGCCCCCTGCTTTTGCCACGGCTTCCTGTTCCGTCCCCTCTGTGTCCACGCCGTCCAACCGTCCATCTCGCTTAGAGCCCCCTCCGTTCCCACCGCTGCTCCTCCTTCGCTGCCGTGTCGCCCCCGCACCCGTCTCCCCACCCACCCTGCCTTCATCTCCGTCCCGCCTCCGTCCGCCCCGCCTCCGTCCGCCCCGGCTCCGTGCGCCTCGCCTCCGTCCGTCCCGCCTCCACCCCCACCTCCGTTCCCGCTCCGCACCCGTCCCTTCGCTGCCGCCTCATTTCCACCTCCACTCCCGCCACCTCTGCCTTTGCCTCCGCCTCCACCACATCTCCCCTCTCTCGCCTCCGCCGTCAGCACCTGTACCCATCCATTCCGCCATCAGCCCCTTTCCGTTCCCCCCAATGCCACTCCCCCGACAATCCGTTCCGCCGTCCCATCGCCACCCGGACGCCACCACCTCATCGTCACCCGCCACCCCCACCGCCCTCTCCGCCCACCCATCTACGACCACCGAGGGACAGCTCTCGCCGCCGCCGCCGCCGTTCCGGCTCTCGTCCACCCCGCGCACGCATGGCAAGCGCCGGCCATGTGAGCTCGTCCTCCGCCCCGTCCCGCCCCTCGGCCGCGCCGCCGCCGCCGCCGCCGCCGTTGCCCGCCTCGCGGGACGGTAATGGGCGCGCAATTGCTCATGGCTAACGAGACAATTAGAGCGCGCTCTGCGGCTGCAGGTCGGCCAGCCGCGGCTTCCTCTTCTGGACAGCTCCCGCGGTGCTGATTACCATTTGCGGCATTTGAATCATTTCTGTCATCATCGCCTTTCTTTATTCCTGTTGTGGAGATGCGTGTTGCGGGGATCATACCCAATCAATCTTCACTAATGACATATTAAAAGATGGATAATTTCGATTTCACTTTATCAATATTAATATTTTTTTGAAAAGTGGCGTTTCAATCAGGCAGATGCAATGTAACCCTGCAAAAGACGGCGTGATTAACAGTATATTTCTTGATAACAATCGTGCATGAATTTTCAAACGATGCGCTCTGAAGGCGTGAAGCCTCGCCTTAGGAACATCAGGGCTCTTTCGTATTGCTTATTTTGCCGTATATTATTATCCGTATAGTATATGATTGCCGCGTGGCCTATTTCGTATGAAATTAGATTGTGTGGCTGTTCCAAATAAAGCAATTTCTCGCACTTCCCAATCTTTTGAATGACCTCGAAGTTTAACCAAGTTTTCCACAAATTTTGCGCACCAAATCACAGAGCTCCGATGACTCTCGGCACGACCTGTGATTTTACGCTCCATATTCGGCTGATCCTCGACTTCCAAACTCTTGTATTGAAGATGTTTATCTGCCTCTTTGGTTACGACGTTTTGATCACCAAGGCCACAGCAACATCTACAAGTAGACACGATTGTTCTGTAAATCCAGTATAACAATATCCTGTTTGTGTGCTACTATCGTGCGATCCGTTTGAATTTGTTGGTAGTACAATATTGAATAGAGTCCAACAGATGCCAGCAGTTTTAGTGAGTGTTCGTACCATTTGAGGCACCTATTTGCAACTTCAAGGGTGGTACAGATCTGCCAATGGAGGTAACTACACACCCTATCGTGTCTTTTTTCAAGTATTCGATCTTTACTAGAATTGAACAAGCTGAGACGATATGATCAATGGTTTCTACTTATTTATGACAAATGCGGCATTTATCATCTTGGGACATTTTGAGAACCGTTTATCATAATGTCGTGTTCTCATCGCCTGACTTTGAGCACCTTTTAGAACTGCCTTCCGATTCTGGATGCATTCTTCCCCTTTTACGATTGATTTTTATTGATCTGCACCGCATCCATTCTTTTTACGTATTGTCCATAGAGTGGTTTGTCTCACCACGATTTCTTTAACATTTTTGTTCCTCACATTTCATGTTAAGTAGCATCAGAAGTTCAGTGTGTCTGTCATTCTGAGTATCTTGCACAGTCTTCTTCACAATGCTTCTTGCTACACCGAACAATGCCTCTGTTTCTCATTCTTCGGTCAGAGTTAATGACCTGCCTCATTAGAGGATCATCTTGATGATTGACTACATACTTTCCCATTCCAATTATTTCATTTTTCAATTATTCCACCTGCGAGGACCCGCAAGCAAAGCTGGAAGAGCTCAATGTTGTTTCGTGGCACATGATAGCACTTAGACACACACAGGCGAGGATGTACTCGCGTGAGGCTGGCAGAATTCACTGTTGCGTCATATTGCGCAAGATTGGGATTGTTCTATCATATCACACAGCCGTAACAAATTAATATTGAATTCACAGTTAGTTTTACGCACATAATTGACTATTATGCGAATATGTGACGTAAAGGCAGGGATCATGTCAAGGCAAGAAAGTGATCAAGTCATATTTGCCATCGCTGGCGGAAAGCGTGAGTTGGCGAAAAAGTTCATGATGAACAATTGAGTGATAGTGAGTGGCTGTTGCACACATTAGGCACTGCACAGGTTTAACACTTCACAAGACAGAAAACTTACATTTGTACATTCGAGATTACAATGTAGCAAAAAAGGCAAGGAGCCGAGTGTCCCTGCGTGTGCACGTGACAAATTCTCCAGCTCGACTGAGCTTCGCTAACGTGATGATTGACGGTGGGTAGAGTGTTGTGCGCCTGCAGGGAGTGCTGAACAAATCAGCGTGCGAGTAGATATGAACTCTTAAACTAAGTTTAAATAAGTTACAAATAACATATTGAAAAAAAACGTTTTTTAGTAAGGCATTTTAAATTATAAGATCTATGGTATATATTAAGCAATTCAACTTTGTGAGATCGCAAAATACTCCTGAAGATTCTTAGCTGATAGGACGGCGTGTCCTGGAAACGCGCTCAGGAGATCCAGTCCCGAGCGGGTGGTCTTTTCTCGGAATCACGAGTCGTATGCACCGAACGTATTTTATAATTACAAATAAAATACACTAATCAAATAATAGTACAAATAGCTTAATCATAATGCAATAAATAAATAAATGGATAATGATAAACAGTTTGCTTGTCCGAACAGAACTTGTAACATTTTGGTAATATATTATCAAAGCAAAAAAAACATTCTTGCTTTTTTTTTTCTCTTTCTCGAATTTTCTCTCTTAAGGCGACACTCTCTTCTCTCGTGAACTCTCCAGAATTCCTTTACGTTCTGCGTTCTTCTTCCCTACTTAATTCGTTCTATACACCGATCTGCATAGTATGACTTTCATGGACATTCATTGTTAGTGATTCCGGGCACGTGAACTACTAATGTCTTTAGTGTAATGCTTTTTGTTGTTGTGGTGGTGGTGGTGGTGCTAGTGGGTGTGATGTGGCGGAGATCTTCCCCCGCTGGATGGTGAGATCCGGCGCAGACCTACCGTTGGATAACGGGGTTTTCCAACCACACATCTTCCACCAACAGGGTACAGCCCCACCCGAGATACATTCTAAGCTCCTGACCGGTCTCCCGAAATGTGTGTTAGTATAAAGCGTGTAAGTGTGTGTGTAAATAAGGGGTGAAGATACGAAGGAAGAGGAATGAAAGATCGCGCGCATTCGGTGGTCCGTTTGTTAGGGTACTGCTCCGGCATTTCCCACATCCGGCTATCACGTTTCGCGATCGAAGAAACCACGGAAAACTAACGATTAGAGCAGCTGGCAGCTATAATTCTCCTCCTAAAAATTTTGTCACGGTCGGGACTCTTTAACACTTGGTCCGAGGCACTGCAGTGACTTCACTTGATGTCCTGAACCACCTCACTCGATAAGGAGCGTCAGACTTCATTAAAGAGCCTGCAGAAGCCCGAAGAACTTCATTAAAATTCGGCAGTCATATGCACTAACCTGCGCATTCAAGAGGCTGCAAATTTATTCTCTTACCTCACTATTTCAACATACTTCATTCACGCAAACATTCGATTGTTTCAATTTCAAACAAAAAAAGGACCATAACTCTTATATTCAAAATGAGTTAGAAAAAGTGCAAAAATATCTCGATGTACAAGTTCTGAGCACGACTGAGAAATATTTTCACCTTCATTCAATTATTGCTTCTTTATATTTCCAGAGAAATTGACTCTGCATATTACACTATTCCTCTTGCGAGCTTCTAAAAACGTTTCTTACCTTTTCCGTTGAATTCTTAGAGATTGTCCCGGCAGAGGCGGTGCCACGCTGCTGGGAGATACTTGACTAGGGAAACCCGCAAACCGTGATCCGCAAATCGACGTGGCGCCGGTTCACGCCATCTAGCGGAAGATCATCGTCACCTCCCAATGAAAACATGCAGCACACTTACGGGACTAATGATCTAGTCGTTGACCCGCCCGGAGCCAATAATCAAACGATTCATTGAATGATATGCGCGCTTACATCACTAGACAAAGAAATTGCTAGAAATTTCAAGAACTTTCCTTGCATGAAATACTTTCCATTATTGCAAATAACAGGATGTAAAATAATTGGAAAAGCATTAAGAGAAACACTAAACACTTGTTTGAATGTTTAAGGTAGGAGCCATACGTACTATCCTTTCATCCTCCAATTGCTCAACTTACCATGGAGGACCACTGGTGATGGATTATATTAATGAACGGCAAGTCATCACCCTTGCGTGTCTGAAAGAGATCCTTCAGGTGCTGTCATCGTCACAAAATGAATTGAAAGATATGTAGAGTTAATACATATAATTGAATCAAATTATTATTACATAAAAATTACAATAATTAAATTATCACGTCTTGTAAAACTGTAAATTATCAAATTAAGCAAGTGCAGACATAATGTAGTTATGATTAAATATGCCATGTTATGACTGTACCACTGAAAGTTGCCAACATAGATCGTCTATGCAACAAGGGCGTAACATATGCAAAAATTAAAATAAGGCAAATTAGATTGAAATTAACAGTGAGGTTATAAAAATTGAGCAATTGTTACTCTAGTCGTTTACAAACGGCGATGGATCGATGTAGCGAGGTGCCGCCAGACGGTTCCTGCCGGACGGTTCCTGCAGGATGGTTCACTCCGGAGAGCAGGGGAGGCGGGGGCGCCATGCGCTCGTCCAGGTGTGACGAAAATGCGTGATGACACACATGAGCAGTGGGCTCGTTGTAAAGTTGAGAAACACGCCACGGTAATATTACACTGTTCAGTTGCCAAGCTGGAAGCAATGACTGGTATGCACTGAACGCATGCTCAATTGAATTCGTGAAAAGCCACTGTTACGAACACAAGCATAGCACACATTAGTGCGTAACAGGAGAAGAACGTAATTCTGTCTCACGCGCACAATTAGTCAGTTGAAGTATGAATGTATTGAATGTATGAAAGGCCACCGTTGTGAGCTAAAATATGAAGCACAGTACATCGCAAAACATGTGAAGAACGTCATTCTAATTCATATGCCCAAACGTTCACTTGAAACATTAATGTTTCTGAACAAGATAATTGATGTCACTGACTAGTTTGTTGTATGATACACTGAACTATTAAAGAATACTAGAATAATCTTACAAATGCGTATGTGTAATATGTCGCAATGTGAAGATGAAGTATTGAGTGAGCTTTTGTGCAATATGAATGGCAAGAATCAGAGTAAGAGTGGTCTGCTGGCGACGCGTTGGGAGTCACGCGATATGCCCGCTGGCGCCAGTTCTGGCGGTGGCCAATCAGAGAGCACGTAATATGTCATGACAAGATTATAATTTAATTTGTTAATTAAACAAATCTTGTAAAAATGAAAGATGTTAAGTATTAGAGATTACAGCATACTTTATATAGTTAACTCTTAAGTAAGCGAATTATTGCGCAGGGCTCAGATTCGTTGTTAGCAATTCTGAGAATAGACAATGTGGGCGGCCAGGCGAATATGGCCTTCTCAGAATTGCGAGTCGTTGGCAAACGTATTTTTTACAGTTCAATAAAGTACATAACAGGAAATTCGTACGGAGAGCTTAGGCATATGCGATGGGCAAATAATTAAGTAACAAATTGCTTGCTTATTCGAACAAAAGTACTGTAATCGTGCAGCCGGAAAACGGCGATTGTTCGACAGAAAACCTCTTATTGCGGGGCCCTGGTAACGAAAAATTGGATAATTGTGTCAATTGACATTTCGCGTTGGACAATACAGCCCGATATCGCTCGGAGCATGTCGGGTGTGCCTGGCGGTGGGGGGGGGGGTAGAAACAGCGGGAGCAGAGAGCGGCTTCCCCCAGTGCGAGGCGGGAGGGGAGGAACGGGCGCGTGGCGTTTTAATGCGCCTGTTTAGTGCGGAGTTCCGCCCGCTAATGAACTGGTTGGCCTGCGCACGCGCCGGCTTTTACGAGTGCAGAGCCGACAGAGGACGAAGCCCGAAGCCCTGCCAGAGCCCCGCTGCAAACGCCACGCACGTACCGGGAGAGGTGGCTCAGGGCATCAACTGATGTCACGGCAGTGCCTCTGACCGGCAGGTCGTAGGTTCGAGCACCGACGGTGGCAGGATTTTGACACTAGCTTGTCAGCTGGCTCGAATTCAGTCGCTGCTTGGAGTAGAATTCTAGCGGCCGGCTGCTCTGATCGGTAGTTTTCCGTGGTTTATCCGATCAACACCAGGCGAATGCCGGAGCAGTACTCAAACAAACGGGCCACGGACCGCGCGCGATCCTTCCTTCCTCTTCCTTGTCCTATCCTTCCCCCTTACTTCCACACATTTACACTTACATGCCCTGCACTACGACATAAGCGGGAAGACCGGTCGGGAGCTTAGAGATAGTCCCGGCTGGGTCGGTGTCCCGCTGGTGAGAGATACCTGATTGAGGGAAACTCCCCTATCCGACAGTAAGTCGGCGGCGGATTTCACCATCCAGCGGGGGGAAATCACCATCACCTCACGAGGAAAACATGCAGTACACTTCGACACTAATGACCTTAGCAGTTGAAGTGCCCGGAATCACTGATCAATCAGTCAATCAATAAAACACCACGCAGGTGATGCTGTTTCCATTAGGCGAACGGTAGCATTGGTGTTTTTCTCTCCTCGATTGCGGTTGAATAATTGTCGTGAATGGCGAATGAATAATTACACACTTAATTGAGCGAATATGGATGCCGGGATTTAAAAATATTTGTTACCATTGAAAGTTATTCGTAAATTGCTGAAACACCAGAACATTTTAACGGATGCTAAACTGATGAAAAGAGATTAAAAAGTTGATAAGAGCCTTTTAACAATTTGACAACGTTGTGTATAAAAATCCCTTCGTGAATCCCACCATTATTTTCTCTTGCTCGATTCTACAGCAGGAATAAACATACAAATTTTGTAACTGTTTCGTTGCTGAATATTTCATAAATCTGTGTATAAAACAAATATCGGTGGATGCAAAACGAAGCAATTTTAAAATACTAGGAAAGGGTACTGTATTTAACTTCATATCTTAAACACATGAGGTGTTCAGTCCGCGGATGTAGGAGAAATCTGTCAATTAAAGAGACGCATTACATCGCATTAAAGAACGCAATAAAGAGATCCTGCGTGGGACCTGCGCTTTGATGAGTGTTCAATACACAGACATTCAGAAAATAAATTACTTTCTGTCATCAGCAGTTTTATATACTTTCAATTGGATTTTTATTCGTCCACGGGCAGATTATTTTTCCCCATTCTAGCAGATGGAAACATTTCTGCGAGTTACTATCGACGATAACACTTCTTCTACATGTTCACATTTTCCTTTCCTCCCAGGTAAGCTCCGTTAATTACATCACACTAGCTGAGGTGGCTCAGGGCATTAACTGAAGTCATTGCAGTTCCTCTGATAGGGAGGTTCGAGTCTCGACGATGCAGGATTTTCAGCACTAGCTACGTAGTTAAGTCTAATTTCGCCGTAATCCCGAGAAGAGTTTTAGCGTCTAGCTGCTGTGGTCAGTAGTTTTCCGTGGTTTCAACAAAAGGTGAATGTTGGAGAAGTACCCGAACAAATGGGCCATAGACCGCTCGCGGCCTTTCTATCCTTTTCCTTGTCGTATTCTCTTCCATTACTTATACACACTACACACACATGCAGTACAGTAGGGAGCTTAGAGCTTGTCCCGGCTGTGGCGGTGCTGTTCAGAGATGCCAGGTTGGGGAAAAACCCACAAGCTGACGTATGGGTTGATGCCGAATCCCCCCATCCAGGAGGGAAGAAACCCTCCCTCGATAAACGCAAGCACTACACCTTCGGGACTAATGACCGTAGCAGTTGACGTGCCCGCAAACACGAAATAATCAGTCACATCACGATTCCTTTCTCGCGCGCGAGAGAGAGTGTGTGACAGTGAAAGAGAAAAGAGTGAGTGGTTTCAAATAATGAGTGGATCATCCCGTGGAAATCACTCCTGGATACGTTTAGTGATGAGCGAAAATTAATAAAAGCGAATGAAGTAACTAGCTTTATAAAATTTAAGCTCAAATACAACATTGAAATAAAAACAACAGGTTGAACAAGTTCTCTTTTAACCATTGCTTGGCATGTTTTCAAGTCTTTAATGCATTGCTTTGTAAGAATTTTGAGCACACTAAATTATAGGATTCTACATACTTCTGAGCGATCATCGAGTTTCAACGAGGAATTGTTGACTAATATGAAAAGATAATGTTCAATGTTGGTTATTATTTGAAATGACTTTTAACAATTAGATTCTTTCGAAAGCTTAAGAGATTATGTTTTTTAACTTAACCTCTTTTCTGTGTTTGAATCAAAAGGGATCCTTTCAAAATTCGATCAATAATGCTCTCAATAAATGAACCGAAACTTCCTTTCTTTTAAACATAAATATTTTCGATTTTGTATTACTTAACTGTGATTCTTACAATTTGTAGTTTTAAATCTAAATTCATACTTTTAATATAAGCTTCATACCATAAATATTGGAGCGATAATATGGGTAATTAATGTAAATGTAGCTCTTATTTTTAGACATTCAAGTTATGCAAAACCATTCCAAATTGTATCAGATGATCAAACAGGAAAATACAAAGTCACGCTGCTTGGTAATTATCAAAGGCAGTTTTGTTTTCATCGCAACTCTAGATACAATTTGTGACTAAACAAACGTCAAATTATGTTGAAATGTAACAAGGCATAAAATTAAAACAAAATATAACAAGCCTGGTGTTCGATGGCATATCGAAACGAGCAGCGGAGTTACGCGGAACTGAACCATGCAGGCCATAAGCAAGGTAATGAGAGTGCATAATTACTTGGCCTAATGCATATGCAATTCCTTCCGGTGTGCAGGCAGTTTGCGGTCACCTTCCGATAAGGAGGCGTGACACTTCCAGCCACTGCCACTCTCGTCATCCCGAGACATCTAAGATCCTCGCCCTCATCCATCATCTAATCCACAGTACAATGCAATTATTCTATTTTTTGAAACCCACATTGATCCCAATTCATGTTATTGTTTTGGTGAATCGCTAAATAACTCGAGACAACTTGGAGCTGGATTTCACTTTATTGGAGTTGGATCGGAAAAGCAACACGTGCTTCAAGATCCCGCACAAACAACACGTGCTACAATCTCGGACAACTCGACGTCGCCTCCGATGTTAAATCTCCAGAGACGTAAATTACAGCGCCCTTGCACCCGGAAAGTAATCACGGGAACACGAGTGGAGTATCGTGAGTCTAAATGAGTTAAATCTGATTTCGTAGGGCTTGCTGGAACCTTCAATAAATGGCAACATTAAATTATGCGAAGTTGAATGAATTTGCGTTCAGATTAGCCAGTCCACGAGTCAGATGGGGAAAGGATCCTGCGCTCAAGGCCAGCTTTCGTGCAAAGAGACGAGGGATTCAAATCTCCTTTAGTTAAAGCCAGACAGTAAAATTTGTTGACCGCGTGTTTTATGTATTTTTAAACGTTTATGCCGTTAAAGAAAAAAAACGCTTAAAATTGAGGTACGGTCTCATTTTCGTTGAATTCTTTGAATTGCAAAAATTGCAAAAGTTGCAAACGTGTAAAAGTTGCAAAAGTTGCAAATTTCAAAAGTTCAAAACGTTATCGGAGTCTTCCTACTTTTACAATATTTAAGGTCAAGAAGTTTTCCTTAATAAAATGTATGTTTCAAAGATAATTTACAATTTTTTCAAATATCTTAATATTTCCACGCAATTTTATGTGAAATATGAGCAACATTAAAAACACAATTTTCTCAATAATGACTTCAAATTTTTTCTTGAAACTTTTCGTACTGATAGTGATAAATGCACTGAAAAACATTATATAAACGCCATTTTGATAAATTCTTATCATTATTCAAAAATTATTCAAATGTATTTTTTTAAATATCACGTCGTTAATATTAATATTAGGCCGTGGTACATACATTACCGCGTACAAGTGCTTCAAATGATTTTTACTAAGATTCTCGAAAACTCAAAGGTTTTCTTTGAAAAAAGCTTAAATTTGAGCAATTTGAGCATTTTTAGAAACGCTCAATTTTTTTCAAAAACGGCTCCAAATTGTTCAATGAAAACGAGCATACATAATCAGTTTTCACCCTTCCATGATATTCTTAAAATTCATATTTCAATTTTACAATTAGAAGACCAAAAAATTAAAAAATATATTTCAGACGCTGATAGCAGCTGACAAGACAGTTGGTAAATATCCAAAATGTAGACCAGACTACACAAATAGAGAACTAAATTGTACGAGACAGTCTGTTCCATTCTATAGCACCACTAGTTTCTAGTCTTCGTGAAATCAACCATTAGAGTGGACGGCACATGACAAGCACCCTTAATACTCAAGTCATCGCTGAGGTACTTCCATCAAGTGAAAGCGGTGACAGTATAATATGAGGGAAGTATACATTTTTAAGAAACTAGTGGGCCGAAAACAGCACGTACTTGCTCGCCCTATTTTCACGCAAAATAACGCGAAAAGTATTCAAAATTTTCGAAAAATTATGTAGAACCTTATTTCAAAATCTATCTTTAAAGAACACATTTCATTGTAAGATAAATCTTTATCTTTAATATTTTATTTGTAGAAAGATTTCAACTTTTGCAATTTTCGAAAAAACAGGGATTTCAACGAACCTGAGACCTGTGCCCTTCTATTAAACGTCATTCACAACATCCAACAACAAAATTTAATCAAAAGCGATGGAGTCTTTTTTTAATTTTGAAAATGTCTCAGGAGCTTCATGTAAAGTACCCCCAAAAATTAAAATATCGTTTTCAACTTCATCAGCCAGACCGATAGGGGAATATCAATTTTGGAGAAAATCAGTAGAACAGTTTACTTGATAGTGATAGTTTACGTGACGGACGGACGGACGGGCGGCCGGGCGGACGGACGGAGGGACGGACGGACGGATGGACGGACGGACGGACGGACGGGCGGCCGGACGGACGGACGGGCGGACGGACGGGTGGACGGACGGAGGGACGGACGGGCGGACGGACGGACGGACGGATGGATGGATGGACGGACGAACGGACGGACTTTTTGCTATTATCTATTTTTCGATTCGATCAAGGAAGATTTTTTTTCTAAATGTAGAAACGGGATTTATTCATATTTTCTTTACCAGATCCCTGCAATAAGAGTTGTTTTTTTTTTCGAAAATTCGACGTTTCTTGCCACAACATTCCTACTCCGTTCCTGTTCTACTCCGTAGCGAGAAAGTAAAAGTAAGCGTATTCGAAGTCCAAATGCTTACGTTTTAAAATGTACAACAATGTTTTAGCAAAACCATAGCCAAGTAGACTTATTTATTTATGTGTTTACTTTTGATGTGTAAATATTTTCAGTTTACTATACAACGTATATTATTCTTTCACTGGACCATAGGATTTTAAAAATTCACTTTCTATCACAAAAGGTTTACTGCGTATTACATTACATAAGTACGCTGTAGAAAGTGTTTCAAAATTCTCCAAGGTGTGCTGAGCGTCCACTGAAGCTTGAAAAAGCTGCTGGAATCACTTTCCCCTTTTTCTCCGCAGGTTATGAGATGCAAGAAAAAGAAACGACAAAGTTTGTATGCTTCTTATTTTATTTTCCTCTAAAATTCCGAAGGTATGGATTAGATAAATCCTTAACTCACTTTAACACTAGTAAAAGTAAAATACACACTATTCTCATTGAACTCTTAAAAGAAATAATAAATAAGTAAGAAGAAGTATGTCCCTAATAATGAATTAAACTCCTTGGGAAAACATAAATAATATTGGAATGGAACATGCTGAGTCTTAATCCTTCAAACCTTGAATCATTTTCAGGATTTGGATTCAAAGTTAAATGCTTTTAGCTTTGTTCACTTATGTTTTGATTTATATTTTGTTGAAATATTAACAGTGTTCAGAAACAGAACAGAGAATTTACGTATTCGAAAATGTAAGAGAATGCCCAAAAACACACGTTTTTTACTTTCCCGTATACATACGTATATACGAAGTAATATACGTAGTGTAGGGAAAGTTATGTAATGCTGCGCGGAGAAAAAAATTAATTGCCAGGCCCTGGTAACGAAAAAGTGGATCAGGTTTCATGTTCGTTAAAATCCCTGATTTTGCAAAAATTTTTAAAAATTTAAAAAAATTTGGCGTCTTTCTATAACTACAATTGTGAAGATACGATTGTTTTTCTTAATGAAATATGCTCATTAAAAACAGATCTTCAAATAGGGTCATGTTGAATTTTTTTGAAAATATGAGTAATTTTTCTATAATTTCCTGACATAATAGCCCACTCGGAATTGACTGCGCTTCGTTTTCGTCGTTTTCTTACAACTACAATTTTAAAAATACAATTTTTTCTCAATTAAATGTATGTATCAAAACTATATCTTCAAATAAGGTCATGCTTAATTTTTTCAAAATACGAGTAGTTATTCTAAAATTTTGTGACAAACAATATCCCGCTGTAAATGTAGTGCGCTACGGAAAGCTGGATGCGTCGTAAATTAGAATTTTCCATTTTGTATATTATTTCTTTGTTCGTTTCGTACATTCTACCTTTTGTTATACATTTACTCATTAATATTTTAGAAATTGTTTATTTTGAAATATTTGAAACTAGCTGAACTACCCGTCGTTGCCCAGGCATTTATTACTGAAAATTTTTAGCCAGGAAGAGGAATTCCATTTATTTATGCCGTGCAGTGGGGCCTACTTCTCTCCCATTGTATATCTGCCCCACCAAGCTAGCCCTGTCATGTCTTTCTCCCTATTTGGAAATTTGCGGTGTGCCTCGTTCACTTTCTTACTAAAGAAAGTTTACATTTTTCTAATTGGGAGTTTCTGCTCCCAAACATTCCTCACTTTATAAATAAAAACAGTAAACAAATCTAAACTGTTAATACAAAATACTCGTAAAATACTTGTACAAATTGCAGACTCATATATATTCTTTTTGTGGAATTTTGTATCCCGCCCTCGGTGGCTTATTGGTTAGCGTGCTCGCTTTCCACGACACAACCCCGAGCTCGATTCCCGGCCGGTAAATTAGAACTGTGCGCTTTCCTTACAAATGTCTCAGTATCAATTCCTGTGTGACGATGAGAAAGCTCATCCTAAGGTTAAGAAGAGCGGTGTATACGGTAAAGAGATGTCCTCGTGCTACGTTACCACTCGAACACCCGTGGCCGAGAGGCTGTGTCACCACCGGTCAGCTATGGCCCGTAGCAGGCTGTCGAGCCGAAGGACGGGAGTTTCATATATTATACCAACACTTTCAATAAATTGCCAATTGAAAACTAACTCATTTTTATATTTTCGCTTCTATAGTATTTATAAAGAATAAAAATGTATCTGCTGCCAACTCGTGACCTTGAAGGGATTTACAGTTTTAAGTAGAGTATACGAAACATCCGAGAGTTCTCGCATGGGTACGCTAGTAGAAAGATCCGGACAAATAGATATAGACGTCGTAACGTATTTGATGAATCGTAATCGTAAAAGTAAATGAAAATATCTATGCTGAAATGTAATTGCCGGTTTCCATAATTATTTTGAAGATGACAGAAATATGTATGTTTAAAGATCTATGTGCTAGTAACATGTAGTATAAAACTTATTTGTTTAGGTAAATCAATTCATCATATCATCGCAACATAAATACTGATCAACCAACCTACACATTATATACACAATAAATTGACAATGTACTGAACCACCTAACAAAACACTGTTAGCTTCGTTATTTGATTTGAAGTTCTAGATACCATGGATTTTGAAATGTGAATTATAGAAACCAAGGAGTCCCAGAATTTTGTTATCAGATTAGACTTAAATATTTTAGATAAATTAATGTTTGCCAGTTTATAGAAAAAATAGATGAATTAATTCACTGGGAGCAACTGACGTGCGAAACAACAGCTAGATTAGTCTTAATATGTAATGGACCATTACTTAATTAGATACCTCTGTAATAGTCCACTGCCTACATTGAAGAAAAATCTTCAACAGAGTTGACCAAAACATACAAATATTTTCCATTTTACCAATTTGAACATGAGATATGTGTAAATAGTCAAAGAGTCGAGAGTCATAACGAAAAGCTGCCCTGCTTCCTAGAGAATTATTCACATTTGCTTTCTTCTTTACTGTATTGTTTTCAATGGTGTGTGTTCTTCTGCAAGTCGCTCTTGCCTCTGAGTAGCCGATTCCGAATTTCAATAGGCTGCCCATCTCTGAGCACTTGTATTCTGTTTTTACAACTGTAACTTTCGTTTCGGCATTGTTTCAAACAATTCAATTTTCACAAATTCTGTAAAAGAAGAGGTTGTTTAGAAAATATACGATACCTGTTTACGATATCTACATTTTGTACATTGTGCATTTCTGTATATTTTGTACTGTATATTTCTGTACTTTTAACTCTCTAAATACTTTAAAACTCACATGTTTTCTTGTCACAATTTGTGTACATTGACGTTCTTTATAAAACTTTTAGTAGGGATTTCGTTCAAATGTTCCACCAACGTTGAAAACAAACAAATCACCAATGATCACTCACGGACTTCACATAGCGTTGTTTAAACCCCAATGAATTTCGTAATAATTCTGGACATTGATGAAAACATTAGTAGATCTCAGACCTCATCCTCTGGTGGCGCGCAGCTGAACTATTGACATTGATCCACTGTTGAATCTGTGATGTAAGCCAGGCGAAAAATTTCCGGAAAAGTAATTATTTTGTGAATATAGTAAAGTTTGCGATTGTAAATCATAGCCTATGTTACTCTAGACCTTTAAAGGAAGCTAGTACAAAAGTTTCATCAGTATTGGTTCAGTAGATTCAGAGATTATCGCGCTGTAAGTCAGTGCAGTTCTGTCTTTATATATTAGTATAGATATAGATAAGAAGTAAAAAAATTAATAGCTCTCGTATTAGCGTAATAGCGACAATGCAGGGTCTGCAACAATGGAATTCACTTTGCGCTCGCGAATATCTGTGACTTACGTGTGATTGTTGTGACCTGATTCATGTACATTACTCTACAACACTTTGCCAGATGACATTAAACGATTAAATTCGATAAAAAAGTTTAAGTCCCAAGTAAAATTTTTTCTGCTGCATAACTGTTTCTATATAATTCGAGACTATACCGAGCATCAAAAGGACAGTAACATTAATTTTAACAATAATAGTTAATGCAATTATGTACCATTTCGACTGTATAATTCTAAAGAACCTGTAATAAGTATTGTACCTCAGCTTCTGGGTTGATGGCCCCCATCTCGATCAGGTTTTTCGTTCAATTTCCCTGATCCTTTGAGCAAATGCTGAGATGGTCCCTTGTTTTGCTTCCGGACGTAACTTCATTATTTGTGCAAGTCTTCTGAATTTTAATAGGAAATATAATTATTCAAGTTATCGTTTTCCATATTGTGGCGGCAAAAAGTATTATTCTTTCATGAAGAACATGATGATGGTTAAGGGCACAAATTTATAGCTAATTTACCTTTGAAAATATATTTTATTATAAAGGAGCGAATATTTTGTCAACAAAACTTGAAAAAAACGCTCCTTTTCTACATTCAAAATTCGACTAGAATATGGTTTAGGACAGAGATCACATAATTATGAAAATGTGCACAAATTTCACTTCTCCCCATGGCTCGTCACACACATTTTTTAACTGTTTTTGACGTAAATAAATAGATAAATAAATAAATAAATATGTATTAGGGGGAGCTGTATGAAAAGGAATTATAATTGTGTAATTTATGTTGATACTTGCATGAAAATATTTAGTTTTCACGCCAAATGCTGTACCATTTGTAGTGAGTAGTGTATTTGTTGCATGATTTTAAAATACTCTTCTCTAATCATGGCTCTATGGAATGCATTTCTTTGTTGTTCAGGGTGTCAGGCTTCTTTTACAGGTTTACAAAACTTTTGTATTTATTTTTGTGCAGTTGTAGAATTCACATAGTTCTGACAACACTGCGGTGGAAACAGTGAGTTGTACGCTTCTTGTTTGAATTGGACGTTTTTAAATAAGAGCTAAAATGTTAGTAGCGCATAAAGTGCAATATTTCAGCATTATGTAGCTGTTTCCTCTAATACGGGAAAGTGCCGTTGTAGCACCACTAGTTTCTTTAAACTTTTGATATGGTTAGTGTTAATAGTACTCCATGAGATGGCATAAACGCCATATTGCACTATCCTGTTGTTTCTTCAAAAATTATGAAAATATAATTTTTTGACTTGTCTCTCATGTCGTTAATATTTACATTAGCGACGATTTGTTCACGTTATTTTATTTATGAGTACATATGCTTTAAATAATTTGCTTTTTTGCAATATTTCTGTAGCCATCCTAAACAAAACATATAAGCAGGTTTTTTTTCATTTTTGACTGTCAGATGTTGATTTAGCCATGATCGCAAAGATATTGTATACTCCCGGCCTCCTCCTGTGGTTAAGTCGGAGGGAGGGCCGATGTAAAGCAAACGGTGGTTGGTTCGCATCGAATTTGACGGGACATATACCAGCTTACTTGCAACGGTTTTGATTCCTCTTATAGAAACAACTGCTCATATAACCAACAGTTTGCGCTTTGGAGCGCTCTAGTAGTAAATATTTAGCAACACAACAATTAGCACTAAATGTTGCAAAACATGCTGCTAGAGGGCTCCAACGGCTCCGTGTGCATGAACGTGGCAACAATGGGCAAGCGCTTTAATGGGTTAATATGCTCATTTTTAGCAATTTGTAATTAATATTGTATTTGTGAGTTAACGTGTTTCAAATGAATTCCAATGAAGTTTGTCGAAAACTCAAAACGTTTCATGAAAAAAGCTTCAAATTTTGCTTTAATGTCACGCTTAAACTCCATTTTCTTAAGTATGGCTTCAAATTTTTAAATGAAAGTTGCCTTTTAGGATGAGGTTTTACTCTTCTTTAATATTCTTAAAATAATAATTCGGATCTACTATCAGGAAACCGAAAAACTGAAAAAAATTCAAAAAAATGTTATTTCGACGGCGTTTTGATGGCAGCTAGGTGGAGTATGTGGCAATTCCGAATAAGTAGTCGAGACCGAAGGAAGAAGAAAACTAATACGGGAAAGTCTTTGCCAGTCTGTAGCCCCACTAGTTCATTTTAGGTGAATTGTGCTGGCCCCTATTGCCAGGTACTCCATATCAGCGACCGCAGTAGTCATCAGACATCGTGAGAGAGCAGAATGGAGCGCTCCGCGGAGCTCACGGACTTCGAACGTGGTCAGGTGCAGTGGCGTAGCGTCAGGGGACGCTGAGATGCTGAGCATCCCCGTATATAAGAACCTTAAATACTGTATTGATAATCTTACAAGTGGTCTGTTGAGCGAAACACATTTTGTATTAATTTTAAATTGATTTCCTATGATTGAATTCGGCGGGCTGTTGAAGCTGGCCTCTGATTGCTTGGAAGCTAAAATACTTCAGCGTCTGCCGCCAGATTGCGACGAGCAATGACGCATGCGCAGATGGCGAGGTTCCCCTCTCCCCTCTTCACCCCTGGCCCAGAGAAACCCGACTGCTTTACGCTAGCGTCTACTGCGGAAAGAAGCTCGTTTGTGCACGAGAGCGCAGCACACTTCAGGCGTTCAGTAAATTATCTTTCTCTCTCTCACTCGGGAGTCCCCGCTTGGTCATGGGTACAAACTGTAGAAATAGTGCCTGACTACTATTTCTTAATTAATATCCAAGAAATTGTATTATCTCTTAAATAGATTACATATTATTTAAGTCTCAATGTATAAATTAACAAATGGTCTTATTGCCATTCGCGTATAAGAATTAAATGGTGAAGTGGAAGCGTGAAGGGACAGTGTAATAGGCAGACATCTATCCAGACTATCACACAGGAATTCCAAACTGCACCAGGATCCTCTCCAAGAACTATGACAGGCGGGAGGTGAGAAAACTTGCATTTCATAGTCGAGCGGCTGCTCATAAGCCACACATCGTGCAGGTAAATGTCAAACGACGCCTCGCTTGGTGTGGGGAGCGTAAATATTGGACGATTGAACAGTGGAAAAACGTGGTGTGGAGTGAGGAATACACAATGTGGCGATCCGATGGCAGGATGTGGGTATGGCGAATGCCCGGTGAACGTCATCTGCCAGCATGTGTAGTGCCAACAGTGAAATTCAGAGGCGGTGGTGTTATGGTGTAGTCGTGTTTTTCGTGGAGGGAGCTTTCATCCCTTGTTTTGCGTGGCAATATCACGGCACAGGCCTGCGTTGATGTAAACACCTTCTTGCTTCCCACTGTTGAAGAGCAATTTGTGGATGGCGATTGCATCTTTCAACATGATCGAGAAAATGTTCATACTGCACGGCCTGTTGCGGAGTAGTTACACGACAATAACATCCCTGTAATGGGCTGGCCTACACAGAGTCCTGACTTGAATCCTGTCGAACACCTATAGGATGTTTTGGAACGCCAACTTCGTGCCAGGCCTCGCCGACCTACATCGATACCTCTCCTCAGTGAAGCGCTCCGTGAAGAATGGGCTGCCATTCCCCACGAAACCTTCCAGCACCTGATTGAAAGTATGCCTGCGAGAGTGGAAGCTGTCATCAAGGCTAAGAATGGGCCAACACCCTATTGAATTCCAGCATTACCGATGGAGGGCGCCACGGTAAGTCATTTTCAGCCACGTGTCTGGATAGTTTTGATCACTTAGTGAACATTTCAATTACATTTTATGAAACATACTTAACACTGTTTTTACACAGAATGACGACTGACTACTTCCAGAATTTCTAAATCTCCCTCATTCCATCGGATTCGGAGACATAATGACATGAAACAATATTTTTGTTGTTCTCGATTTTCCGTATAATGCGTATGTAGTTCGGTAACTTTTGCGCTGTTCTCCGATTTGTGCGATGGACGAGTAATTGGAGGGGTTCAGCCAATTAATGTATGTGATGGGTTTTTTTTCATGAGCATGAAAGATTTACCTGTGAAAATTGATATTCTCAAAACTCCCATCACTTGAACAGTAAAGCGCCTAAGAATTTACCCTAACAAA